>KV458862.1:9717-141084 GCA_001662605.1 Pseudogymnoascus sp. 05NY08
GGCCGACCTATTTTTGGTTATGTCATGTAATTTGGGCGGCACTTTGGTCTTATGGTGGATTTATTATAGAATAACAATCTATTAATTGCTAAGACCACACTCTACTCTCGCCAACCACCTGCAGTCACTGGCTGATTTAGAGACCGAAGAATAGGAATAACCAAATTTTATATCTGTTTGAAAAACCCCAATTCTGCCAACCAATACTACTTACTTCAATAGCACCGCCACCGATCCCGCACCCTTCAAATCCCTACTTCTAAACCCAACACTCACCCTAATATCGCCCTTCGGTATCCTCCAAGTCTGCTCAGTCACATCCCAATAACTGACATCACGTCTCGTCAAAGTAAACTTAACATCCTTCGTCTGTCTCGGCTTCAGGGACACCTTTTTAAAGCCTCGAAGAACTTTCAATGGTGTGCCAGCAGGGACAGAATCTTGCGGGAGAGATAGGTATAACTGGACGACTGTCCGGCTTGTTTGCTTTGTTCAGTCAGAACGAGCGAGTTGCCGCCATTCGCAAAAAATATCATGCTTCGTAGTCACTTATATTGTAGTTGTAGCCACTGTAAATTCTCTTTCCTATAAATTGCAGTTTATAGATACAAATGAAGCAAAGACAGAATTTATCACCTTTCATCCATGGCAACCGAGGGCAGCTCAGCGTCGTAGCATGACTTCTATAAGATCTGCCGGGATTTGCGGGGTTCTGCGGGGGTTCTAGGTTCTAGGACACGGCTGCCGAAGGCATCAGGATGAGATAGGCTTCATCCCCGCATCAATCTATTCGGGGCTAGATGAGTCGTGCATATGAGTATTGACTATACGCGTCTAACAAACTACACGCGTATTTAAGCTTGTAAGTTATAACAAAACGGTCAACTATAAGCGCGATTACTGGCTGGGTAAAATGATTCGTGGATAAGCGTATTTGTTGTAAATTCAACTTCCATCCTACCACATCACTGCGCCAGTAATACGGACTTCATCAGAATACATTAGGGTTTGCCATCTTTGAATTGGGTGATATTTCTTTATTCTTTGGCTAAGTCTGCGGTGGCCGGTGCTGATGGGGGTCTAGTCGACACTCTTGTTCTCGATGAGAGACACGGAAAGGAACGAGGGTGAGGGATGATAGTATAATGTGGCACCAGCTAGCTCCATCACACCACCATTCTCAGAACTCATTATTTTCGTTATGTTGTATCTAATGTTGGGGTGTGAGTGTTGTTGTTCCTCTCCTCCCATTTTTCGAGGTAGACTACTCTCATATCGAATCCAGCAAAAAAAAAGGCGAAAAAGCAAAAAGACATAACATATAGATATCCTCTAGTAGTCATCTAACATCACCGATTTTAAGCATTCGCTTCCTTTTTACTTCGGTTGGTAATATCCAACCGCGTGGGTGAGCGGTCTCTCTCAGTTATGAGCCTAGATTCTCAGGCCACAGGGAACCCCCCCCGGCAAACCCCCCCCCACAAAGGCCCCATATCGGCCCCATATCGGCTGTGCCCTTGATATTAACAACACATTCAACAAACTTCTACTAACGCCGACACCTGCAATCAACCCTGGTTTTAGGTGACTAGGAGCTAGTAGCCAGGCGTTTTTGCTATGATCTCACCGGAATCTTTATGTCTAAGCGGGAGAGAGCAGGGGCGTGCAAGAATTGCCGGTAGGTGGCGGACCGACTTCATCGTCCCCTGTCCCTCTGGATAATGAGACGAGAGAAAAGCTAAAACCAGTCCTCTTAGAGTGCGTAAACGGCGATGTATTCCTACAGCCCTAGCTGGTCCTGCCAGCTTTGCAATCAGCTCGCTATTCCGTGCAACCTTGTCACGAGCTTTGTTCGTGATACGCAGACTTATGTTAGACGTGGTGCCAGTGGTGTCGGGACGCCGCCGAGTAGCGTTGATATAGGCACCGCTGTTGCTCCTCAATCTTCTCCTTGGACGTTGATAACCCCATCCTCCCCGTACCAAGCATTGCTGTTGTCATCCCAGAACGGCTTGCGCGACAAAACTCGGAGAGGAACGACATCGA
Source organism: Pseudogymnoascus sp. 05NY08 (assembly GCA_001662605.1). NCBI lineage: Eukaryota > Fungi > Ascomycota > Leotiomycetes > Thelebolales > Thelebolaceae > Pseudogymnoascus > Pseudogymnoascus sp. 05NY08. The sequence continues at coordinate 11,764 of KV458862.1, forward strand.
GCATTCTCCCTGGTGGCCAGGTATTGAGAGAAGTGGTTGATATATATTTTCAGCTCATCCACAATTTCCCCCATACCCTCTTCTATAAACCGGGTTTTTGGGCTGGTGTGGAGTCCGGGGAGATCCCGGAGATGATCCTTCTGGGTATGCTTGCTCTTTCACTACGGTAAGTATCCTCACGGGTCTCTGGGGCTGTATATCATCTCTGAGCGGAGGCTAATTAGATTGATAAGATTCTCACGCAATGAGTGCTTTCGGCCCTTCGATCCGCGTTCCCGAGGTAAGGAATTCTCAGACGAAGCTAGGCGTCATATCCATCTCCAGATGATGGATCCTTCGGTTGCTACTGTCCAAGTCTGCGTTCTTATCGGCCATTACCTCGGTGGTGAGGGCGATGTCAAGAGTAAACACATCTACCTTGGTCTTGCACGGCTCCATGCCCAAGCCATCAGACTATGGGAAATGCCGGTAGACTCGACGATTGTGTCGAGAGAAATCCGCCGAAGAACGTGGCTGTCCGTCATCATAGCTGAGAACTGGAGCGCAACGGATATGTCCACCCAGCCTGTCCTATCTAGTGAACACGACATGTTATTCCCCATCATGGACGAGGTCGAGTTCTTGACCCTTGAACCTGCCGCCTTTAGTGACGGGCTAAACTTCCAGTCCTCACAACGGTGCATGTGGGCCCAGATGGCCGCCACCATCGATATTTTTCGTCAGATCAGCGCCATGATCTCAAAGCTCAGTCTAAATCTCCGCTCTCTGGATTCCTACCGGGTCGAGATTTCAGACCTCTCACAGCGGCTAGATCACTGGTTCCAGCGCTTACCGCCAGAACTTCAGTACTCGATGGAAAATCTGGTTTACTTTGGCAATGCTGGCCTCGGCCTCACATTCCTCGGCATGCACATGGGGTATCATCATTTCCGGCAACTGCTCTACTACCCTTTCCTTAACTCTCAGGCCAACCATGATGTAGCATTCCCGCCGCATCTTCTATCGGGTGACAGAAATTATGCACGGCTTTGCAAGAAGCACGCCCTGGCCATCTCTGACCTTATCAAGCTCGGCTTCGACACTAGCGGATGCAACCCGGCATACTTTCTTACAGGTCATATACTGGTCGTCAGCTCTAGCATCCACCTCCATACTCTGCTGTTTGGGGAAGATCAGGCGGCAGCGGATGTTGCGCGGGAGCGACTGGTGTCGAATTTTGAGATCTTGATGCAGCTTAAGATGTACTGGCCGGTCATCGACTCTTCAGTTGCTCGCCTTCGAGAATTCCAAAACAGCAGGCGCTTATCAGTTTCAGACTCATTTGTGCTAGACAACTGGATGCTCAAGTTTCTCATGGAACACACTGCAAATCTAGGTCCTGACAGCCACCCAATCCCGCAGACTCAAGATCCGCCTCTGCCTTTCGATCTTGACGCCGTACCATTTGATCCTGTGCAGATTTGCGACCATCCGGTTGTAGGAGCAGGGGCTGGTATTTCTGAACTGGAACCTGAGAACCTAAGTGGACTTGCTACGAGTAGTTTGAGTACGCTATTGCAGGATAAGAGTATGAGTAACGAAGCAGTGGTGGATAATGCGCTGCATTGGTTATTGGATCAGGATTTAAAGGCCTCGGAATATTGGCCGCAGTCTTACGAGTTAGAAAATTAGACGATACCGCTGGATAGCCAGCATTTAGAATTATCATTGGATGGGATTATAATAGATGTAAAATAACCATGTATAAATATCAAGATAATTTAATCTAAGAAGCATCATAAGCGACATAATTCTCTCTAATCTAAAATAACCCTACAGATACCCCTTAATGCTCCCTCTATCCCACCGATTCGCTACCGCCGCCTTCTCATCCATCATCAACACTCTCACTGCCGTCAACACCCCCATCTCCCTAATTGTATACTCATAACTCCACCACTCACCTGCCGTACGGAACGCATCCGGACCATACCACTTCGTCAACCCGTCCGGCAGATGCAGCGCGCCAAACGCATGATCGCGATTCCCATACGCGGTAATCCGCAGCTTATACTCCCCCGCTGACAGCTCCCCGAGATCAAGAGTGTGCGGCTGGAAAGCGATGGCGCCCTTGTCGCGACCGTCGAGCTGCACGGCCAGGAGCGGGGCGACGAAGCGCGGGACTTGGATTGCGGTACGCTGGGGTCCGGATCCTTCGACGCGAAGCGTGAAGTCGTAATGCACATTCCCGACGTAGAAGGGTAGCCCTTGTCTTGTGTAGTCTCCCACAGCTAGTTTGTCGAGTGCGAGAGGAACGATGGTTGCGCTTCGGCCACGCAGATCAACGCCGAATTCCCCAAGGATGTAGACCCGCTCGAGGTTTGTGGCGGGGCCGAAGAGGAGAGAGAGGATGAGCTCGTGGGAGCCGGCTGGGATGGGAGGGAGGGGGATCGTGGAGATGCTTTCGTCAACCCAGTAACCGCTGGATGAGGCAACGACGGGAGCTCCATCGAGGGCGATGGTAGTTATGGCAGCGTTCTCGAGCGCAAGGTGCGCGCCTTGGATATCGATGGTTGAAGTGAAGCGGAAGCGCAGGGATATCGTATTTGTAGGCGCGGTCTTGGAAGTCGTCCACGGCTGTGCGAAGGCATCTTTCTTTTGGCGCAGGCCGAGATTCTCGCGCGCGATGTTGTCGATGCGGAGGATTTCTTCGGGCGCTTCCCAGTCGGTATCGTCGTTGAGTTTGTGGGATGCGATGTCTAGGAGCAGAACGTTGGGCTCGGATAGTGAGGCTGCGCAATCCACAAGCTCGTGGGAGACTGTCCAGGCCGGGGTCTCGAGGGCGGAGAGACACGGCTCGTGAGTCACTGGGTAGAGACGGAGGAGGAGAGAGGCACAGCCGTGAAAGTGATGGTGAAATCGTGTCCAGCCTCCGATTACCTCAGTTTTGAAGCTGTATGACTTGCCGGAGAAGGTATCCAAGAGAGTTGCGGACCACCCTCCTCGAATATCCACCCTGCATTTGCTTGGTTTCACACGATCGGTGTTGCAGATAAATAAATAGCCCTCTTCGCCGTCGGCTCTCATCTGGTACAGTAGCTTATCCGCTTCCATGCCAGTGTCCAAGACGACCTTCACATCGCGAACAGTCTCGAGCTCACGAAGGATATCTAATCTGGTAAATGGCACGCGTGTAGCAGAGAGCGATTTGGGATGTAATGATGGCTCAACGTCCACAAGCGAAGGGTCTGATCCTGCGACAACAACCTTTCCACTGCCTTTGGCAAGTCAGAGCTATATGCATCTTGGTAGGTATCTGGTAGATCTAGAGTCCACGGAAGGAATATGTCTCGTTTCCCGTGAGCAAGCTTGAGCTGATTCTTCAGTGCGAATTGTGGTTCATCAGTGAAGATCGCTGGAACGGTCTTTCCAAATTCGCTGCCCACTGCTTTTTTGTATGGCTCATATGTAAGATCTACAAACCGCTGCATGGCCGGTGCTGATAGAGTATCGACGTAGTATGCTCCGTTGAACCACTCGGATGGTGGGTTGGTCTCGACATAGGCGTACCAAACACCCTCGAAATCCTCTTCGCTGTCTTCGAGTCGCCGACCTTCAACAAGAAATCCGTCCTTGTCTAGGATAATGCTGTATCGGGCAGCAAGAAAGCCAAGTTCGCTTCTCGAGGCGACAGCTGAGCACGAATGGTTCTCCCTTAAAATGCAATATTAGTAACCGTCACATTAAGGTACCAGGTAACATACTCTGCTTGATCCGGTCTATTCGGATCGCCATATTTCCACGGAGTAATCAACATATGCCTGGATCGAAATTGATCCTCCTCTTTTGTCACAAGCCCTCCCGCCGCACCGCTTGGCCAACGATCTTCGTCGTACAGCCAGGCGAGCATACCCTTCTCCTTAGCGCGCTCGACGCACTTTTTCACCATATGCATGAACTCCTCTCCCATATATTCGGTGTCGAGACCTACTCGAGAATGCATATGGAAGCCTCCGAGCCCCATCTCCTCCATATGATCAATTTGCCGTAGCAGTTGGTCGAGGTCGAGCTTCTTGTTCCAGCTCCATAGTGGCGTGCCGCGGTATTCTGATGTGGGATTTGCGAAAATTGAAGGGGAGAAAGGGAGACGACTTTGTGGGAAGAGATTGAAGGATGTGGATGAGGGAGAAGTTGGCAGCTTTGAGGTTGGGGTCTGCTCTGGGAGCTGTGCAACGGATGGTGCCATGATGATTGTGGTGACAATTTCATAGAAGGACAAGGGGATAAAACGGAAGATGGGACAGAATGAGTGAAAACTTGAAAGGCTTAAGAGACACCCTTCATATATGGAATATGTAGTTGTGGAATTTCTACTAGACTAGCCAATGAGATATCCATTTGTAGATTGCCCACGTTCGGTGTATTAGTTTGCGAAAGGAACAGGCTCTCTTTAGACTGATGGCCACAGAATAGAGTCGAACCAAGATTGTATCGACCCGTGAGATACCCCGCAAGGTAGAAGACTTCCAGAGCCGCGCATTAGTCCATAACTTTCCGGGATATTCGGGCGGGAAACTCTTGAGGTTATTGGTTGTTCGCCGCCGGCGATGGCGCGTCCTTGGCTTTTGACGGGGAACCCCCCAGGATTCTAACCCAGAAATTGAATTTCCCCGTCTGCCACATGTCTGCGCAATGCCGATCATGCGGGGAACTATGGGGAGGTGCAGAATGGTGAGAATTACACCCACGATCTTGGGATTTCTTGCCATGCAATCCATCATCGCCCCAGTTGTTCCCACAGTAGCCGCTCTTCGCCTAGTGTGGTGGAGTTTGCGGGCGGCAAAATCGCGATATTACTGGACATACGCCGCCTTTAGGAGGAGCGCTGTCCCTTAACGTTCTTAGTGTAGAGATGCGGAGGTTTAGTGTGGGGAAGTGGGGTTTTGGTAAATAGAAAATCCCTGGTCTGGTGGATTTTTCTCCCTCTTACCCCCATGCCGTCTAAGAGCTAGGTCAGACTCGAGTCAATTGGGACCGCCATCGATGTAGTTGTATAAGTGAGCTTGCGGGGAATGAGGCGGTCCGTACCATAATGCTGGTGCCACTCAGTCCAAATTCTCGGATAACTCTCTTGAAGGACATTAACCCGATGATGCGAGGCCTGCAATTAAGAGAGCATCCCTTTTTGACCGTGCGACGGGACGTTTGGATATCATCCAAATTGATATTTAAAGGGTGTTGATCCCCGCATGTTCTCACCTCCGTTATGCGCAAGGCATCTTTAAGAGTTTAATCATGGGTTATTATATCATAATCGTGGCATTGGTCGTCGCCATCGGCGGCTTTGTGTTTGGTGTTGATTCTGGCATCATGGGCACGACTCTTGGTCATAATACATTCAAGCTGTATATGCTTGGCCCAACGATGAAAAATCCATCGTTAATTGGTATATATACTTTCGACAATTCATTAATACCAAATGGCTAATGTTGGTATAGGGGCAATTGTTTCACTATACAATACTGGACAAGCACTTGGAACCTTTATAACGGGTTATTCAGCCGACAGGTTTAGTAGAAGGTGGACGATTTGCGCCGCTGGTGTTATATGTAAGGGCAAAATAGGCCTTTTATTCCATGAACAAGTTCTAACATCCTATAGCAACCATTGGTGCAGCCTTGCAATCCGGGGCCGCAAATGTTGGGATGATGATCGCTGGCAGATTCGTTGCTGGTCTTGGTTGTGGGATGATTCTGACAGTCGTTCCCGTATACATCGCTGAAGTGTCGCCGCCCAAACAGCGAGGTATGATTGTGGGACTTCAGGGAATGATGATCTCCATCGGCTTCTTCACGGCAAACTGTGTGTTCAATTCCCCCAGCCATTCATCGTTTACAACTGACAGTAGATCGTAGGGATCGGATATGGAGGAGATTTTGCGACAGGAGACGCACAATGGCGCATTCCGCTTGCAATGCAAATCCCAGGGGCCATGGCCCTCTCTATTGGTTGTTTTTTTATCCCATATAGTCCCCGATGGTGTACGTATAAAACGACTTCCGCTGTTTGTTCCCATGGCTAACAGAAGGCTGTAGTGATCCAAAAGGAGCGTTATGAGGAAGCTAAGAAAAGTATCTCAACCAGCATCTTTCATAGCAATAACTTAGCTAACCTTAAAACAGCTCTACTTGCCCTTTACGGAGACAAAGGAGAAGATTTTCTCAGCCAAGAGTTCTCGCAGATCCACGACCAGATTCAACTCGAGCAGACTGCTAGCCGCACAAACTTTCTAAAAGCTACCAGCGAGCTCTTTTCCCGACGATATATCCGCCGCACCGGCACCGCTTGTTTCATCCTCATGATGGGCCAGTTGAGCGGCTCAACGGTGATCCAAAATTACCAAAACACCTTCTACGCGGCCGTGGGTTTCACTGGGCGGACCGCGCTGCTGATCAGCGGCGTGTACGGTATCATGGGTGTTCTGGGCCAAGTAATCTACCTCGCGGCGGTTGCTGATAAGTGGCCACGCACCCGCACACTGTGGGTTGGCTCACTCTTTCTCTGTATCATGATATCGATCTGCATGGCTCTGTCCGCACAATTTCCCGCAGGGACAACCAGCATTGCAGGTCCCCGTGCCGCTATCGCGTTCATCTTCATCTACTCCTGTGGCTACGCCGTATTCTTCAACGCTATGGTCTGGGTTGTGCCCTCTGAGCTGTTCCCATTTTTCCTCCGCACCAAGGGCCTCGGATTGGCGGTATTTTCCAAGTCCGTCGTTGCTATTGTCTTGGCACAGATCACACCAGTGGCGATTCAGAACGTAGGGTGGAGATACTACGCCCTATTCATTGCGACGAATTTTGCGGCGGCTTTCGTGTACTACTTTTTCCTTCCGGAGACGATGGGGAAATCTCTAGAAGAGATTGCGGAGCTCTTCGGGGATGCAGTCGTGACAGAGCACCAAGGCGACATCGACAATATAGAGAAAGAGAAGGACATTATTGCTCAGAGCAAGCATACTGAGACATCAGTCTAAGGAGAAACATAAGTGTGAACAAGCTTCTGTTCGATCTGCAACTTCGACTTATTCGCCTCCTATTCGACACATGGTACTTCGTGGACAGAACTTTATAAATTTGTAGATAACCGACAGAGTCAATAATGCAGAGATATTTACCTTACACGTATAATTTTTTGTTATTAGGCGAGGAAGAAGGAACGGCCTGTATGAATGCGCAAGGGGGTGGGAGAATACAGGGGCGTGTAAACATCTACGAATGGGACTTCGAAAAGCGAGCGATGGGACGCATTGCGAGCAGACCGTGGGCAGACAGCGACATGGCTGTGGTGGGGATGGTCTAGTCCAAAATCATTTTCGTTGCTTCGTCTTCTATATCCCCCCCTCGTTTCTCCTTCCTACTTGGGGCCCTATTATGGCCCACATCCAAACGCCTCAGGGCGTTGGCCTTGATATCACCACCTCAACCCGCCCAGGTCGGCCAATGCTAGTTTGTGACTCCTACGATTCCTCCTCTTTCTATAGACATATGTTGCGGGTGCCTGAGCTTACCAGTACGATGGCCTCAGACCCGAGAAATTGCTGGCGAGCGAGTTGTCGCCAGTAGACTCTTTCTTGCGCTGGCCCGTCAACTGAAGATGTTAGCACTAATCTCACACTAGGGGCCTATCGTTGGGACACATAGACGGAAAAGGGACATACCTCAAGCTGCACAGATCGGTGGATGTGCACCAACCAATCCACATAACTCTGCGCCTCATTATTCCGATCCTCAATCAACAACCTCGCAAACTCATACTCCGCGCCATCCAGCCCCTGCCTCGCCAACTGCACCGTAAGCGCTTTGCTCCCACGTACCGTACGCAGATACTCAAGGATATTGCGGACCTGCACGTTAAGGTGCGTCTCCAGCACCGGCAGCGAGCTCACGAACGGATTCAGCGCCTTGAGAGTGTCCTTGCCCTCACCAAAGAGGTCGACTAGCAGATTAGGCGACGTCTGCGCGTGCAGCCAGAGGTAGCAGTTTTGTCCGTTGTCGAGGAGGTAGACGCCGCCCGGCTCGACGCGCGAGAAGGACGCGCGTGCCGCGGGAGGCATGCGCAGATGGGAGGTGATGGCGTCGGGGAAGCCGTCGGCGGGATCAAGGTTGTGGATGGGGATCATGCGGGGGTAGAGGTAGAGGGAGAGCTCGAGGGCACCCATTGAGCGCAGCATGCGCATGTCCTGGACGCGGCGATCGGTGGGTTCGTTGCCACCCTTGAGAGCGCGCGACTTGACTAGTGCGAGCATGTACATGCTGAACTCCTTGAGGTTCTCGGGAAGGACGAGTTGGCCGGGTGGGTGAGAGCCGGAGAAGTTCTTGCGGTAGCCGGCGAGGATGTCGACGTTCTTCTCGGCGATGCTGGCGCGGATGTCCTTTAGGGTGTTTGTTGCCATCTTTGTCGCAGCTTCCTTCGCGATGAGGTTGTAGACTGCGTCCTGGTCGACGAACTTCATACAATCCTTTGCGTTATCACTGACGCTCGCGATGACGTTGCAACAGCGCACGCGACGCTCGCCGCCAGCGGTCGTATAGAGCAGGGCGCTCTGGAAGTGCGCGTCGAGCTTGGAATCGAGCTTCCCATCGTAGCTGAACAGCACACCCATCGCCTTGTCGGCGTCAATGACACCGAGCTCCACGTCAGCTCCAAAAGTGTGATGAATGAAGTTGCCGTGATAGGAGGCGACCTGGAGGCCGTTCGAGCAGCGCACCTTCAGTAATGCTTGGTATCCAGTTTCGCGCGTGACTGTGTGCTTAATCTCCTGTGATAGCTTGGCGGTGTCCCGCGGAGCGAGGAAGTTGGGGTAGTAGAACGTTTCTCCGCCCGTGGATGCGGACACTTGACCTATAGTTGTGTTAGCATGCATGCCATTTGCGCCCATAATGCGGAATCCATACCAATGGTAGCAATATCTAAGTAGCCTCCCCCTGGCGCCGCAAGGAAGAAGTCGACACCAATCCCATTTTGAAGCATACTCTCTGCGGTCTTCTTCCACAAAGGATTTTCTGTCGTCATAATCTTTTTGTCGGCTTCTCCATTTGCTATCCTGTTTTCATCTCGAAGAAAGAGACGTCCGGGACCCCACGTCGGTAAAGCGGCTAGCGAGCATACAATCTTCCCTCCTGTCTTCTCAAGAGCTGCCACAGCGGCGTTCAGCGTTGGGAGCAATGCTGGCTCGGGGTTCTTGATCGTGGAGAAGAGAGTAGGTAGGTGGTTTAGCAATGATGTGATAATGTCCCTGATATAATGTTAGACCTTGTCATCTGAGTAACGTTGCTACATACTTGGACTCATAGGGATCTACAAAGAACCCGTCGCTGATGGGAACGAAGGGATCATCAACGTCTGGCATGACTATCATTTGGGCTTGCTCAAGAGACGCCTATAAATGTCAGCTTGTTCATGATGGGGGTGGAAAGTATCCTTACGTTCACGTTGTAAAAGTGAATCTCTTTATCGTATGTCATAAAACCGACCTTTGCTCCAGGCGGGATTGTCCTATGTGCATTCGGATCTGCCTGTTCACCTTCACTTGGAGCCTGGACATCCTTGCCGTACAATGAACTCATAATACCCTCGCAGAAAGCTTCAAGGAATCCCTTATTGTATGACTCTTGTGTGACATCAATTATAAACAACCATCTGATGCCTACCGGTGGTTTCGACCAGTATTCTTTGGGAACCATAAACTCCACAGTTCCTCTCATCAGTTCGGGCCGTTGTTCTCTGTCAACGCGGGCCCCTTGTGGGTTCGTTGCACAGAAGTATTCGGGTGGGACATCATTGGGATACGTGCACATGTTGCACACGAACTTGTTGCCCCCTTGTCGGAAAACCATAAATGGGTTAATATATGCTCGGCATCTATGGCAGCGGGGAGGGCCAGCTTCGCCAAAGTCCAATACCGGTATCTCGAGCTCGCCAGCCTGCAGCGGTGCCAACGGTTGTAGGACGAGTCCCAGGGGGAGCCCAGTCGATTTTAGCCCTTCGGCGCTTGAGGGTATATTGTTGACCGAAAGCCGCGTGAATTTCGGAGAGGAGTTGCCTTGGTCGAATGCCACGAAAGGGATCACTGCTGGCGGTGGCAGATGGTGCTCGAATGTCGGGTAAACGTTATCCAAATAATACTCCGCTACAACGTCCCTTGACCTTGGAATGCTGGGAATCTGATCCGCATTAACCTTTCCTTGCGCCGAAGCTTGAACTGGGTCACCACTGAATACTGCGTCGCCCGAAGGTCTGGCATTTGGGTCGGCCGTAGGGTTCGCAGGATTGAACGGAGCGCTGGCCTGCGCTGGGAATTGAGACATGAGTGGAGTGACTGGCCGGCTCATGTGCTGGCCATGTATTGATGGATCGGCATTGAGGAAATCGGTCTGCGAGGTGCCAGCGGGCGGGATGCCATTGAACGCAGCCGAAGAGCCACCTGGCGTTTCCAAAGAATGGTATGCATGGCGGTCCTTCTTCTTCTTCCTCCCGTGAGCCGCGGGTTCCTCGAGCCCAAGTCCCCCCATTTGCTGCGCCAGACCACCATCTTGGGGTCCACCTAAATGCTGCGGAGCAAAGCCCTGTCCTTGCCCTTGTGGATATGGCGAGCTCGGACTAAACTGAGTTGGAGGAGAAACGACTTCATTGTACTGCTGGGGTTGCTGTGGCTGCTGTGGCTGCTGGTATTGCTGGAACTGCTGGGGTTGTTGATACTGCTGGCCATCGCCATATCCCGACCCAGCTTGTTGGTAAGGCGAAGGCGCAACCGGCGGTCGAAACTGATTCGGTGCTTGGTTCGGAGGAACTTCCGGGTGCATTGGATCCTCCCCAGGCTTGCCGGCCCCTAATGCGTGGTAGAGCTGGTAATCGGACATCTGGCCATATACCACAATGGCGCTTGAATCGAGGAGGGGTTCTGGGTGGACTTGAAAGCGAGCGGAATGACGACGTAAATCGTAACACTACAGAGCAACAAAGTTTCAATTCAGAGAAGCCCTCGGTGAGTTCATGGCCAAAGTGTCGTGGAGTGGTAGGGAAGTAAATAAAAATTATGGCGGGGAGATCTTAGATGGGATATCAACACCTGTGCTTTTTGGGGGTACAAAGTACACATTGAGGTTCAACGCTAACATGGCCATACCCCTGTCATGTCGATGTCTGGACGCGACGTGCTTGAAAGCTTGTGCAAATGACAGGACTGTCATATAATTTATTGCGCCAACCTCAGTAAATCCCATTGTTCGACATCAACGGAGCTCCTCTATTTCACCACAAGGCCGGAATAGGATATTGCGCTATACTATAAGCGCCTTTATGCGGCAGGATGAACGGCTAGAAAGTCGGCGTGGATTCTTTACTTTGAGCCTTCAGAGGTGACATCAACACAAACTGCCTCTTTCGGACAGCCACCCTCAACATGTTCAACTTCACTCCATTGGCAGGTGCCCAGTCCGAGAGCAGCGCATCGCAGTCTTTACTCGAGCTTGATGGCGGCGTGAAGGTCCTCATAGACGTCGGATGGGACGAAACCTTTGACGTAGAGAAGCTCCGGAATCTTGAGAAGCACGTTCCGACAATCTCAATCGTCCTCCTCACCCACGCAACAGTCGCCCATTTAGCAGCCTATGCCCACTGCTGCAAGCATTTCCCGCTGTTTACTCGAATACCGATATATGCCACAACACCCGTCATCTCGCTCGGGCGCACCCTTCTCCAAGACCTGTATGCGTCAACACCACTCGCATCGACCATCATTCCTTCCTCGTTGCTCTCAGAAACGTCCTATTCGTACTCAAAACCAGGTTCCGGGGAGGATGATTTACATATACTCCTACAGTCTCCGACTCACGAAGAGATTGCGAACTACTTTTCCCTCATCCACCCATTGAAATACTCGCAACCCCACCAACCGCTTCCTTCACCATTTTCGCCGCCACTCAACGGCCTCACAATTACAGCCTACAATGCAGGGCATACTCTAGGTGGGACCATCTGGCACATCCAGCATGGTTTAGAATCGATAGTCTATGCCGTGGACTGGAATCAAGCAAGGGAGAATATTCTGGCGGGTGCGGCATGGCTTGGCGGGGCTGGTGCTGGTGGAGCAGAGGTCATCGAACAACTGCGAAAACCTACTGCTCTTATTTGTAGCAGTAAGGGCGCTGAGCGGATAGCTTTGGCTGGAGGGCGAACTAAAAGAGATGAGGCGCTTTTGGATATGATCAAGTCCGCCATCGCCAAGGGAGGAACTGTTCTGATACCGACGGACTCCAGCGCGCGGGTGCTGGAGCTGGCATACCTGCTAGAGCACGCATGGCGCAAGGGCGCATCAAACCCGGAAAGCCCATTTCAGAATGCGAATTTATACTTATGCAGCAAGAACATCGGAGCAACGATGCGCTATACTCGAAGCATGTTGGAATGGATGGACGATGGGATCATCAGAGAGTTTGAAGCCATCGCCGGCGGTATCGATAGACAGCCGAATAAGCCCTCCGAACCAAGGCAGGCTGGGGCTGGTCCTTTCGACTTCAAACATGTGCGCCTGATTGAGAAGAAAGGGGGGGTCAGTGCTGTCCTCAACAACGACGCGACAAGGGATGGCAAGCCGATGGCAAAGGTTATTCTTGCAAGCGACAGGTCACTGGATTGGGGATTTTCGAAAGATATCTTGCGAAATATAGCTGCTGATAGCCGCAACCTGGTTATTTTGACGGAGAAAATGAGTAAGCTGCCTGAGGGGGGACGAAGCTCAGGAGTTTCGAGGACGTTATGGTCTTGGTGGGATGAGAGGAAGGATGGCGTTGCACTCGAGCAAGGCTCTACGGGAGAGAGCTTGGAGCAGGTATATGGTGGCGGGCGAGAATTGACACTTACGGATGTAAAGCGAGAGGCATTGGAGGGAAATGAATTGCTATCGTACCAGCAATGGCTTGCCACTCAGCGTCAGTTGCAAACGATAACTCAGCCAGGAGGACCAACCGCTTTGGACACATCTGCAGACGCAGTTGATGATGCTTCATCGGTGTCGTCATCGGATAGTGAAGAATCCGAGACAGAGCAGCAAGGAAAGGCTCTCAATATTTCCACGGCGTTAGGTCAAGCAGGAAGGAAGAAGATGGGCCTCAGCGATGAAGACCTCGGTATCAATATTCTCTTACGTCGGAAAGGTGTTCACGATTACGACGTACGAGGCAAGAAGGGCCGTGAGAAGATGTTCCCGCTGGTTATTCGACGCAGACGAGCAGACGAATTTGGGGATTTGATTCGACCGGAGGAATATCTCAGAGCCGAGGAGCGAGATGAAGCTGAGGCACAAGATTCGCGCCAACCTGGCAAATACGATACCCAAGATACGCTTGGAAAGAAGCGTAGATGGGACGACGTAGTTACCAAAGCGGACCGACGACCGTCAGATAGCGCAAACAAACGACAGCAGACCGGCTTCAACGATAGTGGGGATATTCCTGCAGTCAACGACGGCGGATTTGCCAATGGCGTTTTTGATGAAGACGCTATTGAAGACGAAGTTGATGTCATTGGACCAGCGAAAGCTATTTTCTCAACTGAATCGATCACCGTTAATCTTCGCCTGGCGTTCGTCGATTTTGAAGGGCTACACGACAAGCGAAGTCTTCACATGTTGATACCTCTTATCCAGCCAAGAAAGCTGATCCTGGTATCAGGCTTGAAGGATGAGACTTTGGCTCTGGCACTCGACTGCCGTCGATTACTTGGAGCCCAAATTGGAGGCGGAGGAGATAAGCAAGTTGATGTGTATACTCCGGAGGTTGGCATAACTATTGATGCAAGCGTCGATACTAATTCATGGGCTGTTAAGCTCACACACAGCCTCGTCAAGCAGCTTCGATGGCAGAAGGTCAAAGGCCTTGGCATCGTCACGCTGAGCGGGCGTTTAGCTGCTGCTTTGCCTTCATCTGCCGAATCAATTGATGGGAGCGAAGGAAATGCAAACAAGAAGCAGAAAATTGAATCGGACAAGGATTCAGAAGAAGCGCCAGACAACGAATCCATGGCGCTCCAAACCATCCCAGAACCCGAGAAAACTTTTATGCCGGTTTTGGATACCTTACCAACGAGCATGGCATCAGCGACCCGATCAGTCGCTCAGCCGCTACATGTGGGAGATCTCAGACTTGCTGATCTGAGGAAAATAATGCTCTCTGCCGGATACACGGCTGAGTTCAGGGGCGAAGGAACCCTCCTGATTGATGGCTGCGTTGCTGTCCGCAAACTGGGAACGGGGGCGATCGAAGTCGAGAGTGCCGGGATAGGACAGACTGGTATTCCCCAACAGCGAAATACCTTTTACGCTGTTAAAATGAAAATTTACGAAGGTCTCGCGGTTGTGGCGGGTGGATAGGAGAACCGAGGTGGTCATCGTGACAGTTAGAGCCGATGACAACCTCTGGACGGCTTGTATCATCACTAATTATTGCCGCTTAGCGAGCATTGTTTAAAATACGCTGTACAACTTCAAAACCCACTGGTTTGGTTTCGCCATTGGCTCGAGTGAAACTGCAACATGCTACAAGCTGTCACGTGAATAATTATCCCATCATTGTTTGTCTCCAGGACTGATTCGGAGCTTCGATTATGAGTGTCCAGTCTGTCATTCACCATTTGCTAGTGCGATGGCCACGTATGTATGTCACATTGAATCACTGCAGCCTACTATATCTTGACGACGAAAGCCAGCTAGGATCTGAGAAACTTCATTCCTCCACATCGACACATTGAGAACACAGCCATCCAAGAGCCTAAGTTATCATCTCATACCTGCTCATTCCAGGGTTCTCATATACCCTATCCCTCCCTATATTTCTTACTCAACAATCATTTCCCCCGATATCGGCGACGAAAGGAGCACGAGCAATGGCGGACTGGGGATACAACCCGCCTCACGGCTGGGCTCAAGGCCCATGGGATGGTCTCGATGGCTTTTTTTATCAAGATCCCAGCGGCTGGGCACCCGCAGCTCATGGGTTCTTCCCTGCACCGCCAGGATTTGGCTGGTATGAACTCCCAGTTGATGGCATCGGCGGCTGTTTCGGCGATTTCTCAGGCGGCTTGTCACTTGGAGGATACGGCGGCATGTGTGGTACGATGCCTTGCGACATTGGTGGCATGGGCGGTATGATGGGATACCCCGGCCTCCCATACCTAGGCGTCAGTGGTGGCGGGGGGGGCGGGCAATCGTGGCAACAAATCGGACTCCCTGTGGACGACGGCGGAATCCCCGGGGTCAACATCAAGAACTCGACGGAGGGCATCGGTCTCGAGCCGGGTTACAACTACATCTTCCCCAAAGAGCATTGCAAGATCCACGTCATCAAAAGCGCGACTCCTCCCTGGCAAAACGAGGGGGATGAAACATTCAACTACACAGCGCATGTGGTTCCTACGTGCGTGACGCTCAAGACGCTGCTCCAGCAATTCGGATGCGACAATGCGGATCCGGGGAAGAATGTTCTCCATGAGGTTGTGCCTGGGGGAGGAGGGAAATGGTATCGTGGGTTGACGATTAAAGGGGACAATGGAGACCTAATGAAGAAGGCGGTCAGTGAGATGGGGTGGAATGAGAAGAGGGATGGGAAGAAGGGAGAAGTTGTGTGGGTCTATTTCACGAAGGACTAGAATGCTGTTACTGAGAAGGAGTCTTGTTGGCGCATTGGGGCAGTTTGGATGCATGTTGGACAATGATGGACGCCGCTATTGGAGCGTTCTGCGAGATTTGATTGTTTTGCATAATTTACTCTCCCAGAAATCAATTTACAGAGTGATTCTCGAATAGACCTGTTCTAACACATCCACCAGCGATGACTAAGTGCTAAACTTTCCATCTGAACCTTCCATCTTCAAATAAGCCTGCAACCTAACACCGCAAGCCATGCCAACCCGTGCCAACTTAAAAGGTATACCACACATCCATTTTCCCGTCCGCAACGCCATATAATAGCCACAACCCGACTTCGAACAATGGAAACCCATATACAATAGTGTACAATATGCAGGACACTCAGTAATACTGCCCCAGACCTCCTCCACCCCCTCTTCCTTGACCTTGTGGCCCAGACGGCACGCGACCATATTCGCCCTGCTTCATCCTTTGACCCTCGGTCTGCTGCCTTTGATATGCCGTCGGTAGTGATGGGAAGTCTTCGTATGTGATTCCTGCGGCATGGCCCTGTTGCACTTGACTTCCAACATCATCTAGGCTGCGATAGTTGTGACCACCTCTTCCTCTCCCTCGCCCAGCAGCAGGCGCTACACCTCTTCCACCTCTTCCTCTTCCCCGCCCTTGCTGGTGCTGCGGTTGATTGAAGCCTCCCCGCCCACCTCTACCCCCTCCATCGCGGTGATCATTTCTGTGTCCACCACGCCCACTGGGGCCGCGTGGCACCCCATCATCCTCAATATGCTTTCGCTTATGGGACTTATTCGGGAACAGGCTCTCGTATTCGCCCTCTTGTTTGTCCTCCTCTTCAACGCGTAGCAATACCTTCTCTCCAACTGTCGTCTCAAAAATAAACTGCTTCTCTGGTGGCACTGGTTGCCAGTTTTGTATCTTCGCAGCATCTATTGGACGCGCACCCTTGCGCAACGCCAACACAACAATAGGTACCGGGTTCTCAGTGTAGAACTTCGAGGACTGCGGCACGGGACGCACAGAACAGGCCCAGACTTTCGACTCAAAACTAGCCGTGCCCGTCACTTCCCAGAGAAGCTTGTTACCAATGCCACCCACTTTGTCCAGAATCGAATTTGGCGCCGGCCGCGGCGTGATGAGTATGTTGTTTGCCAGGTACTTGAGCTCGCTGTCGGGCATGTTTTGCGGAGGATGAACTAAACTCAGTAGTTTTTGCGTGTCGGGCTGCGTAATTAGGTAGCCGGTGTAGAAAACTGTTTTCTTGATGCAAAGCCGTTTTGACCGCACCGATACCGTGCC
Source organism: Pseudogymnoascus sp. 05NY08 (assembly GCA_001662605.1). NCBI lineage: Eukaryota > Fungi > Ascomycota > Leotiomycetes > Thelebolales > Thelebolaceae > Pseudogymnoascus > Pseudogymnoascus sp. 05NY08. The sequence goes on from KV458862.1 coordinate 28,763, forward strand.
TTTGGTCACGGCACCATTGTGGTCGTTAATTATCCGCTGGATCTCACTGGCCTCTATGACTGGATCGAGAAGCGTCGCACTATCTGCGACTTGAATAACCTCTGCCGTTATGGGACCGCGTGTTGGGTATCCGCCAATGCCGTTCTGACGTTTATTGTAGTCCATGAAGAAATCCCTGAAGCCTTTAACATGCTTGACTCGGTCCTCGTAGATGCGTATCTCGTCGGCCACTTTATATGTCTCCATCAGCGTCTCAAGGAAGGCTTGCTTGAACAACATCGTGCTGCCAAATCGCTGGTTGTTCGGCCCTGCTTTGGGCTTCAATACGACCATGTCGAATGCCAGTTCTCTGCTTGCCACCATCCGGTTTATCAATTCCGCAAAGCCGTGCTCTGAGCGCCCAGTGAGGAGGACCGTAAGCGCATCCTCCTGCTGCATGCTCAATTGTATCAGCTGCACGATCTGTTCGTTCCACCAACCCGCCCACCCACGCTTCTCTTCGAGGTCGGCTCCTTCGCCTGTTGCTGCGAGGATGCGCACATCGTGCCACCAGCCTCCAGTCGCAAAGACGTCCTGGGTCTGAAAGAGGCCAATCGTCGGTCCGTTCCATATCTTCGGGTTCGGTAGGGGGGAGTTGAAGACTGGGAGCTGTCAGTATTCGTCAATGGGCTGGGCGCGAATCGAGGTTTCTTACGGGTATTGTCAAAGTCGTAGACGTGGATCGTCTTGATTTTATCCACCGCTACAACAGTCAGTTCGTATAGCCAAAGATAGGATAACAAGACCTACAAGGCAGCTGTTTGTCCGCCACAGACCAGCGGTTGAGGGCAGTAGTGGTATGCACTGTTTGCGAAGGAGTCTGGTTCTTGCCACCCCAAGAATGATGCATGTTTCCCGTCGCCATTGTGGCGCCTCGTGTATTCCTCAGACAATTGGGCCTGGTGCTTGAAGCAGATGAACTCGAGGACCGAAGCTGCAACCTTGTTTGATCGTTGTTGGTGGTGAGGCGTGGGGTGAAAGGCGCGAGGCTGACAATTCTCGACGCAAGGTTCGCTTGGGCGCGGAAAAGTTGGGGAAGCCGCTGAAGCTCATCGGCAGCACCGATTCGAGCCAATGATAGAGTGCTTCTAATAACCATCCCGACGCCGAGGAGGCCAAATTTGGGCCTGCATTACAATAATTGTAATATTCGATTCTTTATGGTCTGTGAACTTCTAGGATTTGTGAGGTTTAATTGAGAAAATAATGTCAACCGGGTTACCAAGACAAGCTATCCGTCTTCTACGGAACGTGACGTATCCAGAGACCTCATCGATTCTCCTCCAAGTTCACGTGAAGACTGGGGTCAAGCCACCCAAAGAAGATTCTATACTATCTGTTGAAGAAGACCAGATTAAGCTTCAAGTCCAATCTCCAGGAGTCAATGATCGGGCCAACACAGCTGTCAAATTGCTCCTGAGCAAGGTAGATTCTCGGATTGCCACCCAAGACGGAGGGTAATGCATAATACAATTCTCATTTGATCTAACGTCTCGGCCTAGGTTCTGAATGTCCCAAAGACAAATATTAGCATCGTCCGAGGCGATAAGGCACACTACAAGAGCCTCTCAGTCGCCGATTACACTACCAGATATGCGGACGATACGAAAGAACTCTCGCTCATCAACGCGTTGCTTCTTAAAGACGCAGTTATATCCAATTCCCTACCAACGCCGCCTCCCCTGCCTGAGTCCCCAGGCAAAACATCAAAGCGTTAAAACTCCATAGCCTCCGGCGCAGCAACGCCCTCTTCTCTCTCACGCTTAACCTTAACCTCCTTCTCGCTCTCCTTCTCATCCCTGATGATCCCAGCCACGAACGTCCGGAAATAGTCAATATATGGCTTGAGACAAGTCTTCTCCCAATCCTGGACGTTCCTCCCCCCGACCTCCTCTGGGCCTGACCATTTATCGATTTCGCCCAGCAACTCTGTCACGGTAGGCACGGCTAGCGGATCAAACGCCTCGAGCTTTCTCGTATCTATAGGCACACAAACCCGCCCGGTGCCGGGGTGAACGACGAACGGACTCTTCAGCAAATGGTTTAGCTTCTTGCTGACCTCGATATCGAGACGTGGATAGGTATACTCGAGCACAATATCCTGCTTGGCCTCTAGAAGCGCTTTCGTATCCAGGGATTTACTGGCTCCAGACTTGGCCAGAGCATCAATATCGGCCCATTTGGAAGCCGAGGAGCGGCCAGGCGCAGAATCCCACTTCTTGCGTAGAGATTCGTTGAGAGTCCTATCGGGGAGTAATTGTAGCAGGCGGTCGGCCTTCTCTTGGGTGGCCCAAGGATCCTGGTCTTCCAGGATATCAGCCTGGAAGTGCGATTTAAGCGTTTCTAAACTCCGGCTGCAGGTGTATTAGATTTGAATATAATGATGGCAGAAATTTAGAAGGTGGTAAACTTACGCAAGATGCGGATGCAATGGCCTCTTGACATTAACCTTCTTCCCGCTCTGTGCACCTCCCTTAATAACCTCGAGGTACCCCGCGATCGCCCTCCTCTTACTGTCATCCATTGTCCTAGCCTTCTTATCGCAAACCCATGCATGAGCTCCACGACGCCCAGAATACACCCACATAATATGCTTAAACCCGAAGTCGTCCCTCAACGCCACATCCACGACCTTGATTGCCATCGTGATGAATTGCCAGCACCGAATACAGATATTTGCCTTGTCGCAGCACGTTCTAACATCATCGTAATCCGTCAAATCGATATCGAAACACAGTTCCTTCGCGATCGGCTTAAACGCCGTCGATCCCCGCAGTGTCTTCCTGTCTCGTGGGTTCGTCGAATATACGGGCCCAATCTCAAAACGAGACGGCATCAGGCGCAGCACGTCGCGTCGCAGCAGCTCAGAATTCGGAAAGCTCTGATAACGCAGATAGGCATCGTTGGAAAGAGTGAATGCGAATTCACGGTGCGCGAAGTCGTTGCTGGGCATCGGGCTGTGGTTCAGCCACTGGAACAGGGGGCGCCAGGGGAACAGGCGCTGGTAGAAGGAGCGCATGACTTCTGGGTCTGATGCCCGCGCGGTGGGACCAATATTTATAGGCGACGGGGCATCTTGAGGCGAGGGGCTGACTTTGGTGTCTGGGGCGGCGGAGCTGGGGAATTCCTCGTCGGACGACATGTCGTCGAAGATGTTTTCAAGGTTGATTTCTTGTTTTACTTTCACTGGACTCGGGTCTGGCTTGATATCTTCTTGTGCTGGAGTTGGTTCGTCCATTTCGTCTGAGTCGTCGGCCTTGACGGGCTTCTTTTCTTCGCTGTCGATGTCGCCCATCTCTTCGTCTTCCTTGGTCGGACATGAGGCCTCGGTATTTTGGACGTCCACCGCTTCTTCCATTGTTTCGTCCGCTGCGGTTCCGGTAGGTTGCAAGTCGGGACTGACGGAATGGGGCATACTGGTGTGATATAGGAATTTCACTCTTGGGAGTTGCTTGTGTTTACTGCGGGGTTGGTATATAAATTTATGGGAGTCCGTCAAGTGGAGACGCGTGTGGATGAAGCGCGGGATACGCGACGCGTAAATTGAAATCGCAGCCTTGTCAGCCTTGTGCCGTCTTAGAACTATATGTGAGAACGTTCGAAGATACCCCAACAATTACATACAGCACTTCACAAACACGAATATGCAAAAGATTAAATGCGCAGATTATAATAGATAAAGTCGCTTATTTATTGCTCCCTCTCCAAAAATAACCACTATCCTAATCATCATCAGAAGAAGCCGCTTATTCCGTCTCAACCTCAGCCTTAGTAGCTAAAAAAAAATGGAAAATAGTATAGGAGTGCTGTCATTTGCTGGCCTAACAGTGGCATCATCGGTCAGAACCCTCATCGGGAAGGCTCGTATCATAGTCTTCAGGGGCTATTCCAAAGAGGGTTTTCGGTTTTGGTGGTACGGTTGTGGTGGCAGAGTTCGATGGCAACACATTGGACGCGTTCCTTAATCCAAATAGATTAGTTGGTGAAGATCCAAAAAGAGTTCCGGCGTTTGATGGTGGGGCAGTGGTGGCAGCATTAGATGGTGAAACACCGGACTCGTTCCTTGATCCAAAAGGATTAGACGGTGAGGATTGTGCTGGCACGCCCGCATCGAGGGCTCTGGAAGTAGACCCAAAGAGAGAATAAGAGCTGGGAGCCGGAGTCGAGCGAGCTCCAAGCAAACCAAATGGCGATGTTGATTCCGTGCTTGTGCTTGGGGGTGCAGCTGTACTAGCGTCAAAGCCAGAAGTGGAGGAAGACTGAGGTGGAGAAAACATCGTAGATCCGCTGCTAGTGGGCATATTTGTCCGAGCTGCGGGTTCAGCAGGTGGAAGGAATGAGCTCAAGGACAAACTTTGGCCAAAGATACCACCAGCACTGGTCGATCTTGCCGTCAGAGATGGAAGAGGAGAGGCGAGCGGGGAGACCCTGCCAAAGATTGGGTTTGACCCCTGGCTTGTAGATCTGGTAAAGTCGCTGGTATCATTTTGGGGTACAGCGTTCGATGTCCCAGCTTCAGACGAGTTACCCGCAGGTGTCGTTATAGCGGGGGAGGCAGTTGAGGCGGGTGTATTAGGTGCAGCCGCCAAATTATGGCTGATGGTAGGTTCAGTCTGGTTTATATTAGCTAAAGATGTTAGACCATTCTCCGCCGTAATACTTACAGAAACTGGAGCCCGTGGGAGACTTGAGCTCGCTGAGGGGGGTGCAGCAGCCGATGCTTGCGGAGATAAAATATTAGTACCAGTGGAACCAAATCCACCGCTTTGTGCAGATGAGGAAGAGGCTTCTGTTGTGGTTGGGTTTGTCGAAGTTGACGCAGCAGCGCTCCTAAACGCAACAAACGGAGGACCAGTGCCGAATGCTGGGGTCGGTGTACCAAATGGACCGCTGGTGTTGCCAAAGCCACCAGTGCTACTAAAGCCGCCTCCCTTTAGCCACGGTCTCCCCCAATCCATGGTATCACTCGGGCGGCCGAAGGCGTCGTATGGAGGAGCACCAGTAGTATCATCGTATCCTAACGTTCTCGTGGTGTACCCGGTGTTTGGAAGATACGTTGTATATCTTATTTCACCAGATGGCCCAACAGTTGTGTCACCATCGCCCGATCCAGTGTTCTCAGAACCACCACCGCCACTAGAACGTCCCGAAGTTTGAAGTTTCGCAGCGAATTTTTGCTTCGTTGGGGCCCAGGCGTACCGTGTAAACTTTTGATTCTCGCTCGCTGCCAAGCAGACCTCTGGCTGATGTTTCGTATCATGGACATGGTACTCACAGGCTCCCTTAGCCTTTGGCCTGTGGGCAAGAGACACGTCCACACCAAGGCGGAGTCTCTTGAAGATATCTTCAAGAAAGGACGGCCACTGTTCTACCAAGTCCATATTCCTATCAATCTGACCAGCAGCATTGATTTGCGATATAGTTGCATCGGCTGCAAACTTACGACAAGGAGACTCTGGATGTGCCCGCTCATAGATGAGTTCTATATGCTCCGTGGGCATTGGGCGGGGTGCCAGGAAACTCTCGCCTTGTACGTAGGTGCTCATAGCGATGTTGAAAAGGTTTGTCCAGCATATTGTCTCTGCAAACAAGCAAAGCCGGATAAGCGCTAGTTGGTAGGCTTCCTCGGACTCCATAATCGGCTCGATCGGTGAACAGTGAGGGATGCCATCGATACGACCCGGCGAAACTGGAAAGGGAACAGGTATGACAACATTTTCTGGCGATGGTCGTGAAAAATCCGAGAAGCGATGGTTGAGAGCGTAGTCTTGTAATCGAAGCTCGTCTGGAGAATATTGATTATAATCTGTCTGAGTGCAAATATGGTCGAATCGATCTCGCATATTATTATTCCCCTGTGGCTGCACGAATATTGTTGCTGATACCTCCTCATGCGGTCGATATGCAACGCTGTCTGTTCCATGATTTGGTGGGAGGACAGTATTTCCTAGCTTGGTTGCTCCCACAACAATGCCCCTGGGAAACTCGTCGAACGGTCCCGGGCCATATCCTAGAACAGGGATCTGATTTTGATACAGCCAGCCGATTAAAATGTCGAAGGCATCTGGACTATCCTCCGGCAAGCGGATAATCTGTTCATCGGCCTCCTTGAATTTGCCATTTAGGGCCTTTTCAAAATACTCCGACTGCGATGTAAGAAGTGCCTTGTGAACAGAGTAACGCTTCTCTCTAGGTCCGACGTATACTGTCACAATGTCACTGCCCATGAGCCTAAAAAACATTAGTATAATATGATGAAAATTTTGGGGCCACCTACTGTGCAAGATTCGGGATGCCTGCCATGACCAGGGTTTCCGGGGCCAAGGACCGATCTAGCTAGGATAATATGATATGATCTGATGGTTTTGATGAAACGACTTGTAGTACAGATCAACTATCCAGCACGCCGCGCACGTGGAGATGTCCAGATTGATAACCAAACGATAGATCAAGTTGAAGTTGTTTGCTTCAGGTGAAGTTTTAGGCCACAGCAGGTAGCAGAAAGTTTGTCACAACAAACGCAGCCAACAGGCAAGCGATTGGTCGTAACCAGCACAATCCGTCTCACAATCACTAACAAAGACTCTCTTCAAAAAGGTGCAAATAAAGGCACGATTGTTCCTATTGATATCACCCCAACAGCAACGGGTGTTAAATGGTATGGATTATCGAAAAGTCACGATTCAAAACCGAGATAGAGATTAGTGGTGGCGGTGCAGGCAGCAACAAAGGTTAACGGCAGGGGGTCGACGAGGCTGACAGAATGTTCCTGTTTGCTCATGCGCCATAAAACATACCCCTGGTCAGCCTCGTCTTGATAAGTGATAAGCCATGTTAACGCCACGGACTTGGGGACTTGGGGTCTTGCAATACACCGCGATAGCAAACATGTTAACTTTTAATTTAGATATAGAGCAATTATTTGATGTGTGTTATGGGTATGAATGTACTCTGTTGCGTTGAAAACGTTAAGAGTGCTGGGTTGTTGGAAAGTGAAGTGCATACATCCATGTTCCAACATGCAAGCCCCAACATGCAGGTCCAGTCCCCATGCGGCCCGCAGCAAAGGGGTCGATTCGTCCGGTTTCATGCCCCAGCAGTCAGAATTTAGTTTTAATTTCGCTTTGCCTTGCTAAAAGGATGCGGGGTGGTTCGGATAGAAAGCGTATGAAGCAAGTGATGAGCCAGAAGCGTATATTAGGTCCGATGCAACTCAGCCTAGTTCCGGCACCAAAAGCAAACAATATCACTGATTCAACTCATTGTAATTTTAGGCATTATGTATAAGTAAAGATTCGTCTCTCTTAGAATTACCACAGTTGTTACACTGGCGAAATATTCGAACTACTACTCGAGATAGACGCGCAAGTAGCGAGTTGAACTTGTCGCGCTTGCTATCTTTTGTTTGTGTCAACACCACCTCTAAACTCTCCCACATATTCACAATCTCCCACTCCCACTTATTCACAAATCCACTCCCCATTCTCTTTCAACTACTCAAAACACAATCCACACCCTTATGGGGGACTCTGCAGATATGCAGTTACCATCTTTGAAAGCACTCCAGACTGGAGAACAGATGGAGCTTCTCAACATCGTTGATTCTCTTCGTGCTGAAGGTCTTGGTGAGATCACAGCCCTACCACAACTGATTGTATGTGGAGACCAGTCGAGTGGCAAGAGCTCTGTTCTAGAGGCCATTTCTGGTATTCCATTTCCCAGAAAGGAAAACACCTGCACTCGATTCGCAACTGAAGTTATTCTTCGCCGATCGCCAGAGAGCAGAATATCAGTGTCTGTTGTCCCTTCCAGAGACCGAAAACAGGCCGATCGAGAGGAGTTGTTGAAGTTTCGTCACCAATTAAGCACGCCAGATGATTTCCCTGACCTGTTTGACAAAGCCAAGGATGCCATGCTCAATGTGCCCGGAAAGTCGTTCTCAAAAGATATTTTGAGAATCGAGTTCTGTGGGCCAACTCAGCCTCAGCTAACACTCGTTGACCTCCCCGGACTCATTCACTCACACATCGAAGCTGAACAGCAAACACCAGAAGACGTCAAGCTTGTCACTGAATTGGTATCGGACTATTTGAAGAGTCCTCGAAGCATCATTCTCGCTATCGTATCTGCCAAGTACGACATCAATGTCCAGGTCATTCTCAACCGAGCTCGAGAGGTCGATCCGCAAGGCCTTCGAACCATGGGCATCATCACCAAGCCGGATACGCTCGTGAAAGGATCAGAATCCGAGGATTCTTTTGTTAAATTGGCCAGGAACGAACGAGTCAAGTTCCGCCTGGGCTGGCACGTTGTTAAAAATCTTGACTCTGCACATAAGGAATCCCTGAAATCGACTCTCGAGACCCGAAACGCTGAAGAGAAATTGTACTTCAAGGACAGCAACTTCAAGACTTTACCCTCTCACAACGTTGGTATTGAATCACTGCGTGCTCAATTGAGCAAGGTCCTCTTCAACCAAATTCGACTTGAGTTACCCCGCCTTGTGGACGATATCGAGCAGCGGATTCTTACTGCCAGAGCTGCGAAAGACAAACTCGGACCTAACCGCACCAGCATCGATGACCAGCGTGCATTCTTGATTCAATTGAGTCAAACTTTTCAGACAATCTGCCAAGCAGCTGTTCGAGGCGATTATGACAATGATTTCTTCCAGAATGATGAATTGTCTGAGAAACGTCTCTGCGCGAATTTGATGAACAAACACTTCGAGTTTGCCGCGAATCTGCGGAAATGGGGTTCTCAATGGATTATCGTGGAGAAAAAGTCCACATTCGATATTCGGAGCCGGACCCGCGAGGAGGCCGTTACGGACGCATGCAGACTTTTGAAGCGAGGCCGTGGCCGAGAGGTAAAACTCCCCCAATCCTATGCCTAGAGCAATTCGTAATTATACATAGATTATAATGCTAACAAAACCTGCTATTTAGCTTCCTGGTCTTCCGAACCCACTCCTGGTCGGAGAGCTTTTCCGGGAATATAGCCGCCCATGGGAGATTCATGCTCGAGCGCATATTAAGAATACCTGGGAAATCACAAACAAGTTTCTCGAGCTCATGCTTCAGCATCTGACTGACGACGATGTGCGTGAGAAGATCTTCCGTCTTTGGCTTAATCCTATCATGGCACAGAAGCTAGAGACGGCATATGGCAAGTTGGACGAACTGCTTGAAGTTCACAAGGAGCATCCATTGACCACCAATCACTATTTTATGGATAACAGGAAGAAGCTTCAACAGAGAGATACCAAGGAGGAGCTGCAACGGAAACTCAAAAGCATGGCGACGCCTGGCCTAATGCTGTCAGTGGAGGACGTCGCTGCTCTCATCAAAAATTCGGGTTCTGAGGTCAGCCCTGATATGGATATGCTTGCCGCCGAAGACGCATACGACAACATGATGGCTTATTACAAGGTTACTATAACCATTTCACGGCAGTTTTACACAGTTTACTAACACAATGTAGGTTTCAATGAAGTTATTCATGGACAACGTTCCTACCTTGGCCATCCAAGCGCCAATTGTGCGAAACCTCGATGAGGTCTTGTGCCCAACCACAGTTTTCCGCATGTCACCTGAGCTCGTCATGAAAATTGCCGGAGAATCTGAGGAGAAAATGCAAGAGCGCGAGGAGATTATTTCAAAGTTAAGCACCTTGGAAGCCGGCGCTCAGATATGCAGACAGTACGCTATGAGACCACAGATCTGTGAGTATAACTCTGTCTCCCATGGTCTAGATAATGAGACTAATATCATATCTGCAGCTGCACCTTCGAGCCAGCGATTTGGAGGGTCGACCTTTCCTTCAAGCTCCTCTTCTGGAACTGGCCTCTTTGGAAACGGAACTCCATCCAAAAACCTCTTCGGCAATGGTGCATCGGGCGCTGCTCCAAGCTCATACTCTGGAACCGGTCTCTTCGGATCAGCCTTTGGGCCAGCACCATCGTCGCAGACCGGGTTTAACCCTTTCGGATTTTCTCCAAAGCCGAGCCCATGTCTGTTTTATACCCAACCGGAGGCGCCAAAACCCACCGCGGGAAACATCTTTGGGGTGTCTGCTTCAGAGAACACCGAGTTAGTCCCCATATGTTAGTCCATATTGAGAAACTGGCATTGGGATACTAATTATTTCCAGTCAGAACGGGAAAAGAAAATAAGCCTTCGCCTTGGCAGCCATTTTTGCCCATACCATTTGTCTCGAGAGCACCAGCCATTCGCACTATGTTTGAACGGGGGGCTGAAAAACACAAAGTATTATATCAGCATGTCTCAGCGGTACCCCACTATATGAACTATTCAGTTGAGGTAAGGGAAATCGCTGCTCCTTTCCATGTCCATATTTGGACCGAGTTGACAACTGTAGGAGCTGAGGCTGTCTGATCTCGCGCACATGACCAAACAAGATGAACTTCCTGAAATGATAAATCGAATTTATTCGAAGATTTGAACAAGGACTGCAAGCTGTCGGATTGCTTTTTAACTACGCTGTTATGTTTTGCCAATATAGAAGGCTTGTTTGCTAGGACTTAATGAGGTGATAAATCGGAATAGCTTTTCCTATATGGAGAAGTTTGGCTGGGACTAAAAGTTGTCAGATCAATGGTTAGCTATGGTATTTTGTTTTGCCAATATATAGGGCTCGTTTGCTTCATATTAGTGGCTTTGTTCAATAATATGACAATTATATGCTCCATGTTGAGTTTTTTTGTAGTCTGTAAAATTTATGAGTAACGTGTGTTGAAATAATAGTAAAGGGATAAAAATATTATTCCCTCAAGGCAGTTAAATTTTGGAAAACTACAAGTGCGGAAACAGGCTATGCCATAACCCATCAGCTTTAATTAAAATATATGCCAGTAGTTGTTTGCCTATCGTTCATTACCTCACGTTGGGCTCCCATGGTGCCTGTGAGCAAGCTTTTGTTGCCATGCAGATAGTTCGAAATCTGGTTCTTTTGTCATTTTTTTGCAATTTTTTTAATCAATAACCAATATATGAATTACTGGCTACTAAATTCTATAGTGACAACTAAGCTACGTAAAGAGGGAATGGTCGTGAATTTCGTTATGGGAGCCGCGTACATTCTATAACGTGTAAGCGGCTCCAAAACAAGGAAGGCAGACAGTAGCCAACAGTACTCTATCCATCTGCACACTAAACTCATATATACATTTCGTGTGCCAGACCTACCCCTCTGGTCGATGCCCCGATCACATCACAGAGCACTTAGTCCCATAAACAGCCTGCTGGCACTGGGACAAATAACCCATCTCCTCCTCCCCACCGCTCGGTCCCGCGCCCTGTATAATATTCCGCACGCCAACAACCTTCAGCCACTGCTCACCCTCATTGTGCCACCACTTCAATTTCTGCGTCATCCCACCATCCTCGTCGAAATGACCGATGCTCCATTTTCCTCCGCTCACCTCAACCACGCACTTATCGCTCGGGAAGTGGAATTCGGGTAGGAGAACTTCGGTTGGGTTATCCTCTGCCGTCGCACTGTCGGCAGTAAGGCGCATAGTGAAGGTGTAGTTCCGCAGGTCAAAGCCTGACTGAAGAAGCTTTCCGGCTGTGGCGATGGGGGAGGGTCGAACGTAGGCTTCTGCGGCGCGGTAGCCGGGCGCAGCAGTGAGTTCAGGGGCATTTGAGGGAACGGAGGAAATAGATGGTGTCTTTAAGTTGTCTTTTAGGTTCCGGGAGTTGATATATGAGTCGCCGAGGGTAGCGGAGGATGCGTTGGGAGGGGGGCCATTGGCGAGAGAAGCATTGGAGGCGGATGCTGGAAGGGCGGATTGGGGAAGGAGGCGGTCATCCAGGGAGAAGACCGAAAAGTCTTCGCCGTTCCATTGATCGCCGAGGGCATGTGTGTTCTAGGGGGTGTCAGTGAATTGTTACGCGTAAAGATTCAAAGAGGGGCTCACATTGCACATGTATACCCATAGGGTATAGCCAGCCATCATACTACCCTCAACAGCGAAGTGATTCGCATCCAACGCACCTGACTGGCTCGAGTAATCACCCGTTTTATACGCATACTTATCATCCATGTCATAAGGGATGCCGAATTCGGTCATGACACATGGGTGATTGCCCATATTATCTAAACCTTCTTTCTTCATAGCTGACATTTGATCCCTGAAACAGTTGCGGATTGCTGTCTCGCCAACTTTGATTGCAAAGGCCGGGCTCAGATAGCGGCCGCGAAGAATTCCCAAAACATCAACGTTCCAGAAGCGATTCCACTTCTTCGTCATCAACGTGATACCATCATAGTAATGAGGAGCGTAAACCATTTTCGGGTCATCATCCACTGTTCCCTTAATAGTCGGTGGAATTTCAAGAGTTGGTGGCTGGCAGAACAAAATGGAATCGCCGTGGATTGCTCGTATGGTGTCCCTATTCTTTCTGTAATAATCCATAAAATACGTATTGGTGAAGCTCTCATAATTTCCAAGAACCTCTCCAGTTCGAGGGTTCGTCTTGAAATAGTCCTTCTTGAGTAGGATGTCGTTTTTTGGGTCCCAAACGCCGTGTTGTGCCCAAATACATTCCCCTAATTTCCATCCGGGTTCCCGCTTCCATCCGTACCTGGAATCATCATAGTCGACATCAAGCCACGCGGATTTTCCTTCCGGATCAACTAATGCTCGCCCGGATTTATATGGCCCCATGCCACCGATATCCCACGTATCAACCTCGCATGCCCTCCCAGATCCCAACTGGATGGCTTGCCATGCGGTCGGCGAAGTACCTTTCTGGAGTTTTTGCTCACTTGGTATGACAGAGAGGTCATTAAAACCAATCAGCCCTCTACTAGGCTCATTCATACTTTCCCAACCTATAACTATATCGTTTTCTAGGTCGCCAGCCTCGTGGATCTTTTGTGCCAGGTGGCCCAGTGCACCACAAAAATGATTCTGGAGATAGTCTTGAATATTGATGCCGTCAATAATGCATTTGGGTGCAAAGTCCTTCCCGCCGAAGAAGAGGGTAAACATGACTTGGCAGACCAACCTTGTATAGTTGGTCGACCAAATCATCTTCGGGAATTTCTCTGGTTCTGGATACATGCAGTGAACCAGGGCAGCTTCTGTGGCAACAAAAGCTTCTGGGTTTAAACCAGCAGCGTATAACGTCCACATAGGTGCTCCAGAGCCCCCAGAAAAGCGAGACCAGACGTCCTGATGGGGGTCCATAAAGATGTAGAATCCATATTCCCTTGCTGCTCGTAACACTGAGATGGTGTGCTGAATCCACTCTTCGTCGTATATGCCGGGCCCCGCGTGTTCTATTGCCTCCCAGGTAAAGACATATCTAATAGTATTGTAGCCCCAGCGTTTCAAGCGGGAGAAGTGGATGTGGGCGTCTTCGAGCGGGAACGGGCGTTCATGAAATTCGACATTGTCCCCCTTGAAGAAGTCCGCTGCTATATGGGATGGTTGCTCGGGTTTGCTTGGATATTTTGCATCGCCAGCAAGGTTGATTCCGCGTATGGTTATTTGTCTGCCATGGGAGTCACGAAATTCACCATTCTCAATCGTAAGCCGTAGTTGCGACATGTCGTGAGTGAATGCCCGAAGCCGCAACAAATATCCGAGTGGTGACGGTTCCCGAACGGCCGATGCTCCTTTTCGTTATATATAGATATTCAGGGAGCTCCTCTACAGCATCGGAAGGCTGAGGTATAAATTGGACGGGTTTCTCGGACTCAGATCGTTCTTGGGCCGCTCGATGTCATTGATGTATCTAAGAATCGTGAGGATGGGATCGTGCTCTTCGTTATAGCGACAAGGAGCCAAATTTATGGGTCTAGAGAGCGTGGAATCTTCGTGTGCTATATAAATACTTCGAATATCAGGGCGGGAGCAGGTTGTCGTCGTCAATGCTGTCCGCAGTCATGATGGAAGCAAAGCCAAGGTCATCAACCAAGCCTGGGCCATGATAGTGAGGGTGACCCTGGCGGTAGGCTGAGACGCGCGTCTGATTGGTGGGCTCGTATAGCCACAACCTTATGACCGAGCCATGGGTCAGAAATCCGGGAAGAGATATTCCGGTAATGCGGGACGAGGCTGTGAGATATGGATGAAGCTCAGAATACCCCCCACTTCCACTTGCCAGAGCAACAAATATTGATACAATATTGGGATGCACAACAGTACGATTTGAACGTCGGACATGTCCGAAGGTGAAATTTTCGACAATGTCAACAAACAAGGCCGCGCTGAAATCCATCGGCTCAGCGATCCAGGCGCGCAATTACGATGACGCTGTTTCCCAAGCACAGAAGCTCCTAGCTAACGACCCTCAACACTACCAAGGGTTCGTCACCGTCTTGTTCTTGTTATTTGCCGTGGCTGTCTGGAAATCCCAATTTTTGCTGTTGAACAGCATGTCTTTCATTCGGCCCCAGTAGCTGTGAGTTTTGCACCATATCTGACATTAAACAGGAACCTATTCTTGGGCTTCGCATTCGACAAACTCCACAAGGTTGCGGAAGCAGAACAAGCATATGACCGAGCGACAAAATCAAAGCCAGAAGACCCCCAAGCATGGCAAGGCCTTATAAAGCTGTATGAGAATCAAGGTAGCGCAAAGGTTGACGCGTACCAAAATGCCGCTACAAGGTTGGCTACAATATATGTCGAATTGGACGACCGGTACAAGTGTCAAGCTGTTATTGACGCCTTTACAGCCTTTGCAAAGAATCAAGGCACTCGAAAACAGCATCTCAAATCACTGGAGGTACTACTGCCCACTAGCCCGGTGTATGATTACCTCGAGGGGAGAATCCCACACCCTTCATATACGTACCAAACAATCGCCCAAATCACCGAAGCCGATGAAAAGGAGCGTATGAACAAGGAAATAGGTGAACGGAGGACTCGACTAGGTGCCAAGATAAACCAGGTCACTCTTGAAGTCCGACGGGAGATATTCAGTGAAAGCCCCCTCGAGGATATATACAGCAAAATTGTCGATTGGTCAAATGACGACGATATCAGGCGGCAATACGAAGAAAAGCTCTTGCAGCGCTGTTACGATGGGTTACTCGTTTCGCCAGTGGGCTCCCAAGAGTCGAAGCGAGCTAAGGTTCAGAAGCTAGCTGGTGATATGGTTATCATCAAGCATCCTTTCAAGCTAGCATGGGATATAAGTGTAGAATGGCCGGATTATCCGACCTTAGTTGAGTGGGATGCAGGAATTCTTCGCGAATATTGCTCGTTTTTCCCTGGCAGTGGACTCGCAAAAGTCCTGGGCGGATATATGACGAGCGAAATATCGCCGTTTCCAGCTCCACCCCCGGAGAAGGAAGAATTGGACAAAGACTCCGACGATAGCGAGGATGACGATGAAGGTGGCGCTCCTCTAGATCCGAGTGCCCCAATTGAAGATCGGCTACTGCTCATGACAGAGGGCATGACTGAAGCTTCTGGCTCAATTCTTGCTCACCGTGTAATGGGAGAGTACTATGCATTCTTAGATGAACACGAGAGTGTGGTAGAGCTCATGCGTGCAGGCCTGAAATTCATTACTTCAGAAACTACTAAGTCTGGCCTGCCATTTACCAACGCGACACAATATCTCAGGGCTCTCCTGGGCACGGCATTAGTCTACTACCAGTCACCCAAGAACAATCCAGAAGCAAAGACAATTTTTGAGGACTTATTGAGACAGAACCCAACATCAACACCGGCATTGATTGGGGTAGGCCTCATCTATGAGGAAGATGAAGACTTTCCTTCTGCGATCGATTTCCTTGAGCGTGCGCTGCAGAGAGACCCAAATAATATTAGAGTCCGAGCAGAGGCAGCATGGGTGAAAGCCTTGAATGGAGATTACGAAACTGGACGCGATGGGCTGGAGTCCTGTGTGGAAAAAATGGATGGTTCTGATTTACGAAACCGCGAATTACGCGCCGAGACCCAATACCGCATTGGAATATGCATATGGAATTTGGACACATCCAAGGCAGCGCGGAAGGATAGGTCTGGGGCATATTCGTACTTTCTGGCTGCTCTCAAATCCAGCATGAACTTTGCGCCAGCCTATACGAGCCTTGGAATATTTTTTGGCGACTACGCGAAGGATAAGAAGCGAGCACGGAAGTGTTTCCAGAAGGCCTTTGAATTATCATCTGCCGAAGTGGTCGCTGCAGAACGCCTGGCTAAAGCCTTTGCAGAGCAGGGCGACTGGGAGCTTGTCGAAGTAGTATCACAAAGAGTTGTCGATTCAGGAAAAGTAAAGCCTGCTCCTGGGTCCAAGAAGCCTGGAATCAGCTGGCCATTTGCTGCACTGGGTGTTGCGGAACTCAATAAGCAAGACTACGCCAGAAGTGTTGCCTCGTTCCAAGCGGCACTACGGATATCACCTAAAGATTACCACTCCTGGGTTGGCCTGGGAGAGAGCTATCATAACTCGGGACGATACATCGCAGCAACAAAGGCCTTTACTCATGCCGAAACATTTGAACAAGAAGTCGAGCAGCAAAAGACTGGTGACACCTGGTTTGCTAAGTACATGCTGGCAAATGTTAAAAGGGAGCTGGGTTCTTACGTCGATGCTATACAGCGGTATACAGAGGTTCTTGATCTGAAACCCGAAGAACTAGGAGTCGAAATGGCTTTGATCCAAACCTACGTGGAAAATGCCTGGGATAGCATCGACAAAGGATTGTTTGGGAGATCCGCTAAGCTGGCCACAGACGCAATTAATTTGGCACAAGCGCTCATTAGTCGGGGGTATGATGCTTTCAATATTTGGAAGTCCCTTGGTGATGCCTGCTCTATATTTTCCTGGGTACAAGGCCGTCTACCTGACTTTCCTCACCTTGTGATTAAAGAAATCTTCCAGGCCGAGGACGCCGGAGAGAGCTCTACGTTGTTTGAAGACATTGACGGTGTGGGAAAGGATGTAGTCTTAGCCGATGGCTTGTTCCCTGATGACGAGCAGACAGCAGTTAACCTTACAAGATGCTTGCATGGCGCTTTGCTTTGCCATAAACGAGCTATACAAGCTTCCGCAAGCGAGGTCCATGCGCAGGCCGTTGCATATTACAACCTGGGCTGGTCGGAATACCGAGCGCACGTTTGTCTTCGTCCGAAAGCCAAGAAATCTACAAGGTACCTGAAAGCGGCAGTCAGATGCTTCAAACGAGCCATTGAACTTGAGGCTAGCAACGCAGATTTCTGGAACTCTTTGGGCGTTGTCACAAGTGAGCTATCGCCCAGGGTCGCTCAACATTCCTTTGTGAGAAGTTTGTTCTTGAATGAGAGAAGCGCCCAAGCGTGGACAAACCTAGGCACGTTGGCCTTGCTGCAGAACGACCACCAAGTTGCAAACGAGGCTTTCACTAGAGCGCAATCAACAGACCCTGAATTCGGCCACGCATGGGTTGGACAAGGACTCGTTGCTCTCCTATTTGGTGACCCCAAGGAGGCACGCCTTCTGTTCACACACGCCATAGAAATATCCGACTCCTCATCTACCCTTACCAACCGTCAATATGCACTCTCGACCTTCGACAGTCTCCTCGGAGCCTCTGCTCGATCCAGTATCGAAGACCTTGTTCAGCCTATCTTCGCTTTGAACCAGCTCCAGAGCCTCTCTCCCACTGAAATCCCCTACCAACATCTCGCAAGCTTGTTTCTCGAGCGAGTCGAAAATACCATGGCAGCTCTTTCCAACCTGGAAACTATCTCAACTAATATCGAGGCTGACTACGAAGTGACTGAGTCCCCATCGTCTCTCACCCGCTTTGCGCTTGCTCGAGCGGACCTTGCCCGCGCACAGTTCACAGCGGGTGACTACAAGTCAGCAATCGACAGCGGCGAGACATCCCTCCAGCTCAGCGCAGAAGACGCTGGAAACGAGCTCACACCTGACCAACGTCAAAAGTGTAGACTATCGGCCCATCTCACAGTCGGGCTCGCGTACTACCATACTGACAATGCGACTGAGGCAGTTTCATATATTGAGGCAGCCCTCGCGGAAGCAGCAGGCAATCCAGATGCTATATGCCTTCTGGCCCAAGTACTATGGGCTACGGGCTCTCAAGCCTCTTGTGACAAGGCAACGGATAGCCTCTTCGAATCCATTGATGCCAACCCCGGCCACGTGCAGAGCGTGCTACTTCTCGGTACCATCTCCCTATTAAACGAAGATACTGAGTCTCTCGCCGCCGTAATCGAGGACCTCCAGACTCTACGCACAAGCTCCAACATCACGGATGAACAACAAGCAGCGGTAGGGGAAATTTTGCGGGCTTCCGCAGCTCTCAAAGAGGAGAATGCAGAGGCTGCGGTGTTGAGAGAGGTTCAGACGGACGTGTTTATGTTCCCCAACCAGCCCCCTGGGTGGACCAGAATGGCTGATTTGAGCGGAGACCCGTACGCGAGCGAGATGGCTCTGCGGACTGCTGTTAAGTCTGCGCCGCCTCATGGTCTTGTGGAGGCGACGGAGCTGGGAAGAGCATTTGCAGGTACAGGGAAGGTGGGGGATGCACAGCGTGGGGTTATGTTTGCGCCGTGGAGGATAGAGGGGTGGGATACACTGGCCGCCTTGGTGGAGCCGTGATTGGGTACCAGGATAGACTAGACATTATAACGAGATTTATGTATGGTCATGAAAATAGAAATAGCGAAGAATGGTAGCATTGGTTTCAAATCGCTTTTTTATTTCATTTCTACGATACTGGACTATTGCTTCGCCTTAATACCTACCCTGCCACTAATGTGCGCCGGGTTAGATTAGAACATGCCCAACAGATCATCATTCGTCTTTTTTCCATTCTGGCCCTGCTGCATCTGCGTTTGCGGTGGCGGCGGCTGCGACGCTCCGCCAAGATCCATCCCCGCGAACCCATTCATCAAATCGTTACCACCTGGTTGAGATGGCGCTGGTGCATCAAACAAGCCCATCATGTCATTCATACTGCTTGTCTGCGGTGCACCAGAGTCTGGGCTTGCAACCCGTTGCGGCGTGCCTGCCAGACCCTCCAGACCTGAAGCGCCTCCCAGTGGAGGCGCCTCCGACGATGCTGGTGCTGCACCATCGAAGTCGATGTCCAGGAGATTCTCGGCGTTGTTCTGGGTTGTCCCGGCGGTAGTTGCGACGGAGGCGGCGATCGGGTTCTCGCGCGCATTCTGCATCTGCTCCTGGATTGCAGCGTGCTGGATGGCGTCGGCACCGAAGCGACCCTGGCCAACGAAGGTCTCCGGCGGCTTGTGGTATACGGACGCGAGAGTAGATAGCTCGCTTAGGAGCGACTCGAGGAGTGAAGGTGGCAGTGAGGTCATCGTTGTGGTGATTGCGGGCTTGTCGGAGAGGATAACGGATTTGGCAGCGTCGAGGTCGCCGGAAAGGAGACGCCAGTAGACGTAGGCACGGTCGCGGATATCGGGGTTGTCGTTCTCGGCAGTAGCTTGTTGCAGAACTTGCTGCACAAGTGTTTGATTGTTGTCCGGCTTCTTGAGGAAGAGCTTAACGACAGCTGTGAGGATTTGGAGTTGTGTCTGGTAACTCAACGTTAGCTAGTGTGGTCTTACCTTGTACAAATGAACAACTGACCTGGGTGTTCTCGTCCATGAAGCCTTCGACGAAGCCAGATAGGATCTCATCTGCATTGCTGATCTTTTCCGCATACTCTCCAACAATCCATATAAGAGCGCCACGGGCTTCAGGCTCGTCCAATTCGTCGATGTATTTGCATAGCGTCGGAATAATGCCTTCATACCCTGGGTATTTCCTGAAGATATCCTTGATGACAACAATGGCTTCTTGGACGACGTAATTAACCTTGGTAGCGATGAGATCCAATAGCGTATTCACGCACTTCTCACTGGCACTCTCGATTTTAATGGCAACTTGTCCAATCGCCTTAACCGCACGTCTGACAAAGTCCATATCCACCTCAGCTCCATATTCCTTTAGCTCCGCCAAAAGTTGATCAACGTTCTTGTCGTTAGCTATCCGTACCATAATTTCAAGTTTCTGTAGTTTGACGTATGGGGGGTCATTATATTTGCAGAAGAAAACGCGCAGTTCCTTGCTTAATATATCGGGCTTTGCCTGCAGGAGGAGGTCTATGTTCCTCAATGCGACATACTGGACTTCAGGGGCGGAGGCGACGAGTGTGACTATTCGAATTAGCAAACCACTTCCCCAACAAGCATAAGGTAGAAGTTCATACCTAATGGAGGGGCCATCTTCCTTTGATATTGTATTTGCTGCTCTTGTGAAAGGTTCCTCATGTGAAGGAACACCACCTTTACAGCAGCAAGGACAACGCTGGGGTTGACATGCTGGAATTGCGGCGATACCCTTTCGCATATATGCTCCGACTCCTTAACATCGGCTGCTTTGTAGTCGGCAAGAGTCGTCAAGATTGTAACCCGACCCCATTCGGTGCATTCCGTGAGTGCCATGATCATCTTCTTTAGTGTGACAGAGGTAATCCTCAATGCCTTTGTCTCGGGCGCCGCCTCGTTTATCTCAACTAACGCCGTGACAGAGTTGGCGACAACCATGGGGTTGGGATCGCCAATCAACTCCTGTAGCCTCTCCAGAAAGCCGTTCTCGATGCACATGGTTGGATTCAGGTCAAACAACTTGGCAACACATATCGCAGCTGTTTTCCGCACGTATGGGGACTCATCCCGGAGAGTCTTTCGTAGCGGCTCCTCCATATAATCCACCATCTTATCCACCCGAATGCATCCCATCGTCCGTATGGCAAGAGCTCGCACCAGGGGGTTCGGGTCCTCCGAATCTTGAACAAAGGTATTGACAGCGAGAATGCATAGATCCGGATGCGACTTTGCGTAATTCCTATAATAAAGTGTCAGACAGCATTCAAATAGCATCAAAGATCAGGCCAGGCCTACATTAAATACAGGTAGACAAGCTTCTTCTGGTCCAGGTCTGGCGTTGCGATGTTCTTCAACACATCTGGGAATAAAGCAGACACATCCTTCCCAAGCGTCATAGACATAATCGTCTTTTGAATAGACTCTTTTCGTTCCCAGGCGTACTGCGACACCAGACCGGCCCTAAGTTCGAATGTCTCTCCCTTCTTGGGCGCCGCGAAGGCCCCACGTATCTTATTTACCGCCATCGGTGCGGTGGATGGCGAGTCGAGGGTTCACCCCTCATGCGTTTTAAGCCTGTTTGCAGTAGAAGATGACCGCGAGGGCTACGAGTATGAAGATATGAGCAACTGAAGGTGCGACGACGGTGAGGGTGGCAATGTGGAAGAAGGGGACAATTGTCAAAGCTATCCACCCGTTGCCCGATATAGCATCCGTGAGTTACTTATCAGCCTTCTCGATGCGTCGCAGCGCTAGTAGCGGAGCGGAGCGGGGTCTTGGCATCCGTGGTCGTTAATGTCCTGGACCACAACACCCAACCAGAGAACATACGTGTACAGTATTTGCAAGTAAATCGCCCGTCTAAAATGGTAAGTTGCAAAGCAAGACATATCTTGATATAGGTTTTAATATAATGCAGTCTAATTTCCCAAACCTACGCCGCCTCTTTGTGGAGGCTCGCACCGATGCAGAAGAAAGTACCTACTCACGGACAGCTGTGAGTTTTCGCGTGAACCCCCCTATTTAGAGTTGAGGCTTATATATCACAGTTCTACAACCTTGTGCTGTTCCTATCTTCAGTCACTGTCTTCAGTCTTGCTGCTCAGCGCGTCAGGGGCGGAAAAGTCGCAGCTGCATGATGAGTGTCTGACGGTGTCACATGAGCCTGTCAGATACTATTACTTAAATCTGTGAGAACCGGATAGTGACTGTAATCTGGCGGGCACTGGTACGGCTATTGCAGAGACTATCTATGGGGGCTCTGTCGATTTAACTTAACGTATGGGAACATGCTCTGCCTTGGGTTTACAACCACTCCCAATCTTGGATCTGTGGTTGAATCTCACGCTGGATACTGGCACGCGGCTGGATGCTGCGTTTCAAGATAGGTCGGAAAGAAGAAGCATCGGCACCGGATGGGTTGTTGACCAGCAGAGACTCAGTCGTCAGGGCAGCAATGGCAAAGCGGGTATATACGAATTCGTATTAGGTATCGCTCAGCTACGCCTGTCATAGTCTCATAATCTCATCCCCGAAAGCCACCCCAAGTTTCGCACAGCCATGCTCGAATGGTGCAACTTTACGAGCCACCTAAACAACCTGTCTAACCTTTCCGGTCTCAACCTCATACACCCATCCAGTAATGGCCACCTCGTCATTTATCAACGGCGTCTCCTTCAGCAACTTCACATCATCCCTTACCGCATCCTCAAGCTGCGGGAATGTCTTAAAGTCGCCTCCAAAAGCACTCAAAGCCTCCTTGGCCTCCGCACCGAGGTTCTTCTCCACAAGGCCTATCGCTACGTCGTCGTTGAAAGTAAGCATGCCACAGCCGGTATGCTTAACGAGGATGATCTCGTTTGTGCCGAGAAGCTGCTGCGAGATAACGATCGACCGCAAAGCATCTTTGGCGTTGGCGCCTGCATTTCGAACGACATGGGCATCGCCGAGGTCAATACCATAGGCCGTGGCAGGGTCGATTCGGGCATCCATGCCTTGGGACAGTTAGATGAGCAACGTATGGGCTGATGGGAAACGTACAGGTCAGGACAAGGTACTTCTTTGCTGGTGGGAGGGCAAGATGACCCTTGGTAAACGCAGCGGAATATTCGCCGTTCTTGCTGACGAGGTTCTTCTGGATTTCTGACATGATTTCTGGGGGGACAGGGATCTAATGCTTTGGTGCTTCGGGGTATATATGAGCTTCTTTAGTTTGAGTAACGAGATGGATGGCTCCAAGTTTCCGATATCCTCTTGATATTATATAGGGTTCCTTATTATAATATTACCTGCATTATCTCCGCGGGATGCCTGTTATTATATGATAGCTAGCCATACAGAAGCTTTCATCGTCGCACCTGGGAAAGATGAAGCCCTACTGTCGATCACTCCCAAAGAAGGTATTACAAACCGCCAAACTACTGAATGGGCAAATGGCACCATGGTAGGCCAATTGTCAGCTTTAGGTAACGATGGCATCATACCCCGGGAGCGTTGTTTGAGGTGAAGGTGGTAGCATAATGCACCAAGATAGGCCTCATGGTGCATTGGAGGTGTTCATGCCTGCCCAATCCTATGAAACCAGGCACTCGGATCGAATTCTGTACGATATGATACGGCATGATAGGCACGGGCCATATAAGGCGTGATTCCTCATTCGGACCTTGCTTGATCCGAACGGGAACTTACACTTCCAGACTGTAAAGCTACCCCTCACTGCAAATCAATGTATGGTGTGATTCATAGGTTTTTTCTACAGGTACCCGAGATGGAGTTGTGACATTGCCTATTAACTCATACATTAGAGCAGCCAAACAAGTTATATTCAGGACCAAATTTGTGTAGCAACGACTCTCGAGAAGCTAGCTGAGAGGCGCTTCTGATGGCGGGGTTCAGGGTCCTGTGCGCCAAGACTATTGTCTCGGCGGGGTTCAAAAATAAACTTTTTGGGTTGCGGGGTAGTCGCGTGGAAATCATACGACTTTTCAAAGCTGCTTTCGTAGAAGGTTTAACATGTAGAGTATATAGAGTTACCGTACATTACCAATCTAAGAAGCTTAAAGTCGAGTTTGTGGAGTGCCCGGTGATAACATACGAGCTTACCCTGGTTAATTTAGGCGCATGGAGGCTGTCGGAATTAATATCACCAGATTGTGAGGCAAGAAACACAATATCTTACTCTGGTTGTGGTAGAATAAATATGTGTCGTACCACATGTGAGAAGAATAACTTGGGCTAGCAACGATGAAACCCGGAATTGTGTATTCTGCTCAGGTATATGTACCCCTCTTTCTATGTTCATCAGACCGTACGGCCAGTCTCAAGTGGGCGAAGGCTTCCCATAGCATTAGTCTCCCATAGCACCAGTCATCAATCATGAAGTCCTGCCTATAGCCTTCGTGCTCCAGTAGCTGCCGTTCCGTAGCTGTCTTCTCCCCTCAAATATGCACACCATGACCCCTTCCATGTCTATCCACCTAAGCTGAGGTTCCCGTCACAACTTCTCCCGTCGTCGCCTTGCCTGGTGCAACAGTGCCAGGGGCCTGTTCTTTCCATTGCTCCGGTGTATAACACTTCGGTGTCCACGCATGGATTGCTGCGATCTCCGCCTTGAGTGCCGTGTTCACCAGTCTGTGTCGGGCGAGCGTCGTCTTTTTCGCAAATTCTGGAGAGACGATGATAGCAGAGAAAGCTTGTCCACATCCACCTAATTATGTTAGCTTGTGCCTTTGTGCTTGCTCCATCGACCATTACCCTCTATACTAGTCGCCTGGAGACGGAAGTGGGGAGTCGGCTGCTTACCTGACATATCTTCGATTTCCACATGTGTCGCGCCGATCTTCTCAGTGAGTGCGGCCTTCAGCCCAGCCTCTGTAACGCCCGACGCCTCAGCCATGGCGAATATAATACGAAAATCCTCTGTCGGCGTGGGTTTATCGACCTTGTTCTCCGCGGCGTTATCAACAGTTTTGTAATCAGCCATCGTCATTTTAGCAAACAGTGCAAACAGCTACTGGGCGGGAGCTACTGTAAGCGGCGGGGAGCTTGGCACCCCTGTTGATTTGGAGAGGCAGTATGACGGGGCTTCGATGCTCCACAAGACTTTAGTGATATGTACTCGACGACCTTCAGCAGAAGATTTGGGACAGTTGCAAGAATGTCTAATGCTTCATCATCACCGTTTACGCAGGCAGTTGTGGCGGCTGCGAGGAACTTGTACGTGTAACAAACCATTCGATTGTGTTGTGAGCAACGAGGCTAATGCCCTTGGAGGTATCCCGAGAAACTGGCGGATAGCAGCTTTGATAACACCGGGCGTGAGTCTTATACACCTTATTATTGCTCTTTGTTGCCTAATAACAAAGAATTATCGCGTCTCTGAATCAAAACTAACACGTGACAGTTCTCCTTGAGGCACCACATCGGAAGAACCACCTCAAGAACTCAGTGCTTTTAACAGTAGACCTTACGAAGGGAGTCGCGGATGAAGCAATTAGGAGGAAGGACTCAGTAGTCATTGCATATCGTGAGGCTTACATTCCTATTCAACCGAGAAGTTTGCTAAAACTATTACTAGATCCAATCATTTTCCGAAGCCTGAAAGCTATCACCCTTGCAAACACCCAGCAACAGTCACTCCTCCGTCTAGCTCAAGAGGGTATCAGTGTCTACTGTCCGCATACCGCTGTTGATGCTGCGCCTGGTGGCCTCAATGATTGGCTCGCAGACGTAGTAACAGGAAAGGCAAGCAGCGTAGGACAAAGGTAACATTCCTAAGCCTACCACTATACCAGAACTAACTTCCCAAAGCGACGCCGCAGCACATACCAGGGAAGTCATAACCCCAGTCAAAGATGTCGTTCCAGGCTTCGAAAGCGCCGGTTATGGCCGCATTGTCCGCTTCGATCAACCTCAAAGGCTCGGCACGCTAGTAGAACGGATCACAAATGGTCTCGGACCCCTATCAGGAATCTGTCTAGCCGTCCCACAGGATACCCCCACGGGTTCCAAGGCAGATCTTAAAATCTCCTCTGTTGGGATCTGTGCCGGCTCTGGCTCGATGCTTAATGGGCAGGATGTGGACTTGCTGTTCACTGGGGAGTTAAGCCACCACGAGGCGCTGGGGGCAATCGAGCAGGGTAAGGTTGTTGTCACGGCGTTTCATAGTAACTCGGAGAGGAGATTCTTGAGCCAAGGGATGAAGCGGGACCTGCAGGCGCACATCGCCGAAGCATTGAAAGCCCAGGCCGCGAGTACGAGGCTGGATGGCGCAAAGCCGGTAGCTGGGGAGGTCCCGTCTGACGTCGCCGACTTCGAGGTGGCGCTTAGCGAGGTGGATAGAGATCCGTATGAGATTATCGTGGCAGGGTCGAGTGGTTGGTAGGTATGAGGGCGAAATGTAAAATAGCTCGCATAGCCTGCAACTATTTGATAAGTTTTGAAGTTGGCATCAGAGTTGTGGCTGTAGAGGTTATTTTGTCGCCTTTATATTGACCCAGCTTCGCTCGTTCGGCGGCTCCCCACGTAATGCCGCTTCGCCATCATCTATGCAATCTTGCACATCCATTCCGCCTTTGCCCTGCTCTTTCCAGGTCTCTAGAACTCTGAGCACTGGCTCCCACGCATTTCTTGCGTCTTCTTCGTTGCCCTCCGCAACCAAAGTTCGTAATCTCTCAGGGGTATCAAGCACCTTCCTAACCGCATCTCTCGTCTTCCGCTTCTTTACCGCCTTCTCCCTATCCTCTTCGCTCATCTCTGCCTCGGCATGCTGGGTTGAAGTCATTGAAGCCCTCAGATCAGCCTTGGCAGCATTCGCCCTCTCATATATTTGTGCAATTGCGGGGTCCAGCGTCGAGGCCATCGGATTCAATGGATCCATATTAGCCCTCATCTTCCTTATCGTCTCGGTCGCAGCAATGAGTTTCGAGTAATTGTCATAAACAAGCGCCTTCTTCTCCGCGTCCAAAGCTCTGATGTCTATTTAATTCTGGGTTAGCATTGGCTCACCCAGACAGCCGCCAACTCCTCGTTGTTTCGGGGGGCAGGGACATATCACCACTAACCTGTAAGTACCCCATTATATGTCCTCAGCAGCTCCTCTAAATTTTGTGTCTCCAGCACCCTCTTCACATACACCTCCCCATCAAACCCCTCCTGGTCCATCTCGCTCTCCTGGACATCGCTCTGGTCATTAATCGAGTACTCGCTGCTAGCATCGTCGATATCCCCTTTCCCTGCTTCGGCTTCCGCAGATTTGATATTATAGTATTCTCGTAGGGCCGCGCGGTTCCGCCTTGGTGCCGGTCCCCGATTTGGGGATGAGCTACCGAGCCGGGGGCTGTCGATGCTAGCGCGCGAAGAGCCGGTCGGAGTATGAATTTGAGGTATTTGGCGGCGGGGGAGAGAGGATTCGCGGGGGGAGGCAATAGTCGACATGGTGGATGGCGGGATGGTACTTGGAATTTAGAGTTGGGACAACGATGAAGTTGGAGGTAGGCATCATGCAAGGTACCATTCGAATATTTAGCGCAAGGCTACCAACAAGGCTGTGAGACCTTCATTTACTCGTCATCAACCATTTCTGAAGAAACAACATCTACTTGGACCCTCAGCGCATATGCGTCTCGGGAAGTCCTGCTTGTAGGTTTCACCATTTTTATGAGAAATGACTATACGACTATACCATTAAACGAATACGAGGCTCGGCCGGCGGTTCCCAAGAGCTACCCGTACGATGGCTAGCCTTCCAGCTGTTACCGATGGCCTCCTTGCGGCCGGCTTTCCTAGGCCTTCATCGCAATGGTTGTCGTCCCTCATTTCGGGTGTTCGTGGCAGCAACACGCCACAGACTGTGCTGCTAGCAACGGCCAAGCACCGTCTCGTGCTTCTCGACCTCACTACGCCCTCTCTTCTCGATGCTTCCGCGGTTTCTTTACCTCCCAGCCTTTCTGAACCCGCAGTCAAGGAACGGAAGGTTGCACAATCAGTATTGGTTCAAGTACTAGCTGTGGAAGATATGTCCAAGTCGCGCTGGGAGCAGATCGAGCTTATTGAAGCTATGGAGCGCGGTGAAAAGACGAAGGGAAGGGAAATCATTCGGGATGTGCCAGGAGAGGAAGGGGAGAATGGAGTTCGTGTTGGGGCACCACTCGTTGGACTGAAAGGCGGACCACATAAGCTTCTGCTGGAGGATTGGAAGGGGCAGAGAGTGTACGGCATGGAGATCGTGGGCGTGCCAAAGGTGGATCTAGGGATGAGCATTGGTACGAAGATTTTGCTAAAGGGAGTTACAGTAGCAAGAGGCATGGTACTACTTGAGCCAGCAACGACGGTTGTCCTTGGGGGAAAGATCGATGCGCTGCATGAGGTGTGGATCAAGGACAGGAAGAAGATACTCAAAGAGGCAATCGAGAGTATTCAGTGAGAATGGCCGTCAACGAATAGCTATCTAAAGTAGTCCATGCACAGCATAGGGCGCCATATATGCACCTGCGGCGTTTCTACTAGCATTCAAAACAATTGTCACTAGGAGCAATATTCATCACAATATCCACCATAGCTCCTAAATATTAACAATCTTTGAGAATAAGCAAGTGTCCCGACGGAAGGGTTCGCATTCGGTCCCCTGTGGCGGATAATCGTATGACCGAGATCTTCTATCTTGGTGGGTAACCGTGAACTTCCCAAGGTGGTTATCAAAATAAGCATTCACTTCGTGTACGATTCTATCTTTGAAGATTTCTTATAAATTCCGTCTTTGGCATATAGGAGCAGCGCTCTTCAAACTTTCTTTGTCTCTGGTGAAAATTTGCCCAAGTTCGTCCCGCGACGCGCCTACAAGCTACAACTTACCTTTGTGTCAACGCGCGCATCCAGTTTTACAGCCTTCGATAAGATAGACACCCCAACACAAAGGCCTCTCATCCCCGCAATCGATGTTGTTTGACACCGAAACGTCTATTCTAGAGGCCTAACACTCGTTCACTTATTCCGAAGATGAGTGTCTCGGCCGGCCACGACCAAGCACCAGTGGCGTTAGAAACGAGGCTTGCAAATGGCAGTGACTCGAACCCTGTGGCCCAAATTCACGAAGCTCTCACTGTCGTCCACAGCCCGTACTCCTCGAATGAATCTCGAAAACAAGCTTCTGCATACCTCGAAGGGATTAAGGCGGACAACGCAGCACCGTACCATGGATTTACTCTGGCCAGCGACAAGAACCAAGAAGCGGTTGTCAGCCACTACGCCCTATCTCTACTCGAGCACGCCATAAAACACAGATGGAGTGAATATAACTCATTTGAGGAGGAGGCCATGAGGGGGTGGGTCCTGCAGCTATCCGAGAATGTCTCGCCGAAAGACCCTCTATTCATACGGAACAAAACTGCGGAACTATGGGTGGAAGTGGCAAAGAGGAGCTGGGGGTCACAATGGTTGGATATGGATACTCTCCTGGTGAGCCTGTGGAACGTCCCTGGTTCAGTCGTGCACAAGGAATTTGTTCTCTTCGTACTGGAAACCCTGTCGGAAGAAGTTTTCAACCGGGAAGATGGCATCACGGCTATGAGAGAGACTGTTCTAAGCAAGGCGTGCGTCGAGATCTTTACGCCCGCACAAGTTCTCCAAGAGGCATTCCCAAACCGACAGGTTGGGGCCAATGTGCGCTGTGGTGATGAAGGGTGGCTTGTCAGGCTTGGGGCCTTGCTGGACCAGTGCGTTGAGAATGACGTGCAGAGCAACGAGCAATACCGCGGCTGTGCAGTCAAGATTCTCTCGGTTTACAAGTCAATAATGCCATGGGCTATTCCGAAGGCCATTGCAGCTGCTTCATGCGTGTTTCATATCAGCAGAAGTTTGGCTTCACCAAGCGTTGCTGTTCAACAGGTACGTTTTGACTCTCCGGTCTCAGAATCTCAGCTAACAGGTCAAGGCCTCACTTGAAGCATTACACGCATTATACAGCCGTACTCATTTCACAGATGAGGAGTTTCTTACTCTCGTTAGCCCGATGTATACAACTGAGCGAGTTAACCTCCTCCGTAAAGTCTATGAATGGTCAATAATCGACCCCAATGACATTGATGACGAGAAATATCTCCTTAGCAAGAGATTCTCAGAGGTATGTTGACCTTGAATTTCCTTTAAATACCTTTACTGACAGTTGGCAGATGATGTCTAAATTGGGAAACTTCATTGGCCAAAAAATATCATCGATCCCCGAGGATTGTGATCTGCCAAATCTCCTAAACCTTTTCTTTTCCATTGTACAAAATCAAAGCTTTGTTGTTGCGATACCCGTCCTCGTTACTTGGACACATTTACTTCGTTCTGAAACTATCGTCGATTCTCCTACTACGGCGCACCTTATCGCTCCACTTCTCGAACTCTGCAGCTCAAGACTCATCAGATATGAGAACCTGCCAGCAGATTCCGAAGACCCTTCACTTGCTCTCCTCGTAGAGGATATCGACACGATCCCAGAGCGACATGCGTTCCTTGGAAATTATAGGCGTTACAACGTGCAATGCATTGAGTTGATTGTTCGGAGAAAGACATCTGACGCAATATACCATATTTTGAGCCAGGTTTGGCACTCAATCGAGCATTTATATGATGGGATCCCACCATTTTCTGTTGAGACATATTCGAAAAATTCACCAGCAATACTTCGTGTCGATGCCCAATTCACAGTCGTTGAAGCAGCACTAAAGGGCTACATGAAGTGGAGAGATACCCATGGTTCGAACCCACAAGAGGACGAGCAAAAGCGAGCCAAAATGGAAAATGATTTCCAGGGTTGGTGCGAACGCTTATTAGGCATGAGCTTTGAGGACCCTATCATAAGAATGCGGGCCCTACAGCTCGCTGTTTTATTCTCAACTTCAGCACTAGACAAAAAGCCAAACTTCATGCTCCAGGTTCTTGAGCACGTACTCATGACACGACCCGTTGACCACCCCGAACATCGAGCTTATTCAGATGCAGTCAAGGAACTGACCAGCGATTCAATGCACGAATTGACAAGACTAGCAACGAAAATGCCGGACCATCTCTTAGAAGTTTATGACCAGCTAGAAGCCAAAGTCAGTGAAATTATTGCTGCTGGTAACATCGAATCTAGGCAGGAGATTTCGTACAGAACCTTCTTATTTATCATAATCCACCGCGCAAAAGGGATCGATCCCGCAGTACGATTGGAACGCTTGCAGTCTTTCATTGTCCCGGTTAAGCAAATGTGGCAAAATCCTGCCCTAGATACGTCGTTGTCATCATTTGACGGCTTTTGCGACCTTCTGGGCCTTGGAAAGGTTCGAGAGTATTTGGTGTCACGACAGGTCCATAAAATTCAAGACTGGGGCTCCTCTACCCTTGACGACGAAGGCATCGCTATTCAAACCGAACTTACTGAGCGTCTTAAAACCCTACCTCTACGACCTACCAAATCCTTCTTGGGGTGCTCAACCGACAAAATAGAAAAGGACACAGAACCATACAATACAACGTGCTCCCTCTGGCATGACTCGGTTCCTCTTATGCTCCCCGGCCTATTGAAATTCCTCGGTCATGCACATGCATTCCATAACCCGGCAAACTGGTCTGGCCTTCCTCAGGAGATGCAGCCGATTGTATCTCGGATATTGACTGATCGATTCTGGCAATCTGGTATTTCAGGGGGAAGTAAAGATGACTTTTACGCTCGTGTTTCCGGTACAAGAACTACGATGGAGGGATTCGCATCTTCTATCCGTGGGACTGTACGAGCAGTGAGAGAAGCTTGCTACTCTATCCTTTACGGCCTCAGTCGCCTCAACGTTCACTTCTATGGATTCCAAGAACTCCCTGGCCCGTTGGCAAATGCGTTGTTCGCGGATGCGCACTTCCTTTCATCCCATCAACTTATTAACTTAATGACATTGGTCCGATATATGGTTGATGACTGTCCAATACAGCTGCGAGCACACTTCGTGCCTCCGATATTAGCTACCTGCTTCAGACAAATGGATGGCAAGATAAGCTCTTCGTGGGAGCTGCTAGGTCAGAGGCAGCAAACTACTTCTGACGAAGTCGGTTTGACTGAGGAAATGAAGGAAGAGAGCTTACTGCGGCAGCTTACCTACACAGCGGTGATGCTGGTGGCCTCTCTTTTCGACCCTCAACGCGCAAATGGTATTTCTTTCACCTCTTTTGGTTACTACAGTTCACTAATGATACTCAAAGAAACCGAAAGTTCTCAGGCCACCACTAACAAGGAAGCATCGACATACACGCCAGGTGAAGGCCCAGGCGGCGCCAAGGAGTGGCCAACAATGCGACGATTCTGCCTCACCGAATCAGCCATCCTCGAATCCCTAATCCTCTTCTCCACCCACGCCATCCGCATGCGAGACACCCGCTGCTGCGGCGTCGTCCTACGCGTCTTCCGCTCCATCATCCCAGCATTTAGGAACCAACGCGATACCGACCCTGCAACAGCGGCTCCGATTCGAGAGTTCATTAGCACGGAGGTCCTACAGGCTTCTATCACGTCCCTGCATGAGCCTTACTTCGTCGAGTTGCAGAAGGATTTGGCGCAGCTGATTGCAGCGATACTGGTCTCCTATTGCGATTTAACTAACACGCCGAAAGCGATCCTGATGTCCCTCCCTGGACTCCAGGAAACTGCAGTCGATAAGTGTATCGACTACGTCAACCGCCCAGGAGTGCAGCCGAGGCAGCAGCGTGCCATAGTCCTAGACCTCCTGCGCGATCTCAAGGGAGTGAGTATCAGCGAGCAAGGACGCATCTCGAAGACTGCGGCGGTGGTGAGGAAGGAGAGGAGCAAGATGCAGCAGGAGTTTATGCAGACGGAGCAGGAGAAGGAGGCGCCGTCGGGACTTGGGAGGCGGACGCCGGAGTTGGAGGGATTGGGAGCTTTGTTCAATCAATAGTTAGGTTGGCTCATCCTTGATGAGGGGGAGGAAGGGGGGGGGGGGGGGGGGGGGGGGGGGTGTTGGGGGGGGGG
Organism: Pseudogymnoascus sp. 05NY08; assembly: GCA_001662605.1. Classification (NCBI taxonomy): domain Eukaryota; kingdom Fungi; phylum Ascomycota; class Leotiomycetes; order Thelebolales; family Thelebolaceae; genus Pseudogymnoascus; species Pseudogymnoascus sp. 05NY08. The sequence goes on from KV458862.1 coordinate 61,408, forward strand.
GGTGGGGGGGGGTGGTGGGGGGGGGGGGGGGGGGGGGGGGGGGGGGGGGGGGGGGGGGGGGGGGTGGGGGGGGGTGATGTTGGAGTAGCCGTGTAGTTAGTTCGACGATAATGTTGTGTAAAATGGAATAGATACAGCAAAACTTCGTTACGTACTTGATATGTTGTTTCCGAGCTTGATGGAAGCTTAACATGTTAGCTTCGGACACTTGCATGGGTTCATGAATAACAAGCTTCTATCAATCTAACTTGGCTGAAAGAGCCGGGAATCAATCCATGAGGTCTTGGTCACTGTAGACACAATAGTCTCATATAATATCCCCAATTAGATTCCATTAGTTACTACTATCTACGTGCCCTTAGGTCGGGTATTAATTAATAATCGCAAGGAATGCAAGTTTCTCATTATAAATCCCCCTTTTAACATGAAGTCATCAAATCTTTGTCCAATGTTATTTTGAGTGGCGTTATATTTGCTCTCTCTTTCCCATTATTCAAGGCCATCAAGGTCGAACTCCTAATTGCCAAATATGTTTTTCAGCCTGGGGTATCTTTATTCCCTTATTATGTTCCAACCACACAGTTACCTTACTGTCCCGCAGCAGCTTCTTTCTTCCTTTTCTCCTTTCTTCCTTTTTTGTACTTATCCCAGGCTCCCCACTGCCCAGAGCTCCACGCCAAGTATATCGAATTTCTTCCCCTGGTCGCTCAGCGGCTCATTGCCAAACGTGAGGCATGTGCTGCTGATTCCGCGGTCAAAACTGTCGTCAAGCCATAGCCCATAATTACCATCTCCCCCGCCGATGCTGAAAAATGTCGCGTCGCAAAGCATGAAGTAGTCGTTAATACCAGAGTACGGGAACGCCTTAAATCGCACTTGTGAAGGTGAGGTAGGGCGTGAAGGAGGCGCTGTGGGTGGTGCCAGAGTATTTGGACTTCGGGGGTGAGGGCTAGGACTGGGTGATGTAATGTTGAGAGAGGTATTTCGCTGCATGTTCGTCGTATCCGCCGAGGGCGGTAGGGGGAGCTGGCTCAGGTCCGCCTGTGAGAAGACGGACGCACGCCAAAGGAAGCACTCTCCTGTGCCAAAGTAATGTGGTGATATGTGAGGTGCTTCTGTCAGGTATGCTCCAAATAGCTGCTGTCAATTAGCAATTTGCCCAGCACGAGGGCATCCGAAGACCAATCGCGGGGTAAAACTTACCCCGCCGTCCCCGTCCTTAACCACAAGGACATACCCGTTCCGCAGCCCCATCAGCTCGTCACATTTTTTGTACATGGTCCCCAGGCTAACCCCGTCTTGCTCCAGGCTGTACACCAGGTGCCATTCGTCGCATAGTTGTAATCGCGGGGGTATCAGAAGTCGTATTTCTTCGGCAATCGCCTTACTCATCAGCCTCGCGCTCTCGTCTGTGTTTTCGGAGTATCCACATAATGTGAGCGGGTAGAGGGGCGGCGGTTGGAAGGGCGAGGCGGTGCGTAATGGCGGGGTATATATGGAGCCATGCATGTTTGGATCTGGCTCCTCGAACAAAGTCTGTGAGTTTTCGAGGGAAGGGGATGCTGGAGTAGATGGCGTAGATCCGTAGATCGGGCCAGAGGAGAGTCGTCGCAAGAATTTGCCAATCGATGGCAGATAACCAGACGATGAGGTTGTCGTAGTGGTGTTGTCGTCGGTGGTGTTTTCGAAGGTGGAGGAGCGGGACAGAGGGGTGCTTGGTGGTGGACTTGACATTGGTACGGTTGGGCTGGGGAACTGGCAATAAGCGCTGGTTCGTAGGCGCTCTAGTGTCGTGTAATGCGCTAAATGCGATATATAAATAGTGAATTATTGTTCCGAGATGGCAACGATCGGTGATGCTGTGGATGAGTAGTGGGGCAGGGATGATAAGGTAGGTAGGTGGTTGTTGTCAGGGCGGAAATAAATAAATGGGGGGATGATGTGGGATGTGGGATTTCCGTTTGCGGGCGCCCGCCGCCATTATTGCCAATACCCCTCGTGCCCGTCTGGGGTAAGCAAAAAGCTTAGCTATTGAGGCTGAAGAAGAGAATCTCAGTGTCGGAGCCATGAATTAGAGAACTGAGAGACTCATCCAGATATATTTTATTACGGTCACTGAGAAAAGAAATTATAATGAGGGGCATCTATCATTCTTATCATGCAGCGCCACATAAACCATTGTCTCACATGCTACATACAGCCCACGAAATAGTGTTACCATCGACATTGCCCACTTGTAATACTGTACTGGTGCATTGAAAGGGGAATATTTCTCGGACTGTTACTATAAAGCCATATCCAGACAGATGAGTAGGGATTCCCCACAGGGGCGCCGTCTATATAAACATGGAACAAAACTCCATCCCATACCAGACACACTGGTTCCTTGAACGCCATTCTCAATGCATACACAACCATATATCATACATCACCAGCACCCTGTTTGTGGTTTCCCATTCATCCACACCTCCCATTCTTCCACCCCGTCCTCCACCTCTCCTCCCACTTATCGCAATCAAACGTCTTCTTCCCCAGCTTCACATTCACATCATTATGCGCCTCGCACATCCACCTCCCAAACTCATCTCTACTCCCCACCCGCACCTTCTCGCGTTCCATATACTTCTGAAAGTCCTCCCCGCACCAGGTACACGGGTATAGCTTCCCGAACGACTTCACGAAGGACATGGCGGTGGATTGCTCAGCGAGTGTCGGCTTCTCGGGGTATGCTGCGGTCATGGTGTGCAGGAGGGTCCAGGAGGCGCGACCGAGGGCTTCGACATCGGGAGGGCAATCTTCGGGTAGGGCGGCGGGTATTTTTGTGCTTTTGCTTTTGGTAGCTGGGGAATTGGAGGTTTCGGAGGCAGCCATGGCGGACCAGGCGGCGAAGGAGGTACATGAGCGACAACTGGGGAAAGTTAGCTATTTGCACATGCACCAAAGCATCCAATTGATATGCCTGCATATAGAAGACAGGTTATTAAGGGCACGTACGGCTTCCCATCTTTCCCTAACACGACACCTTTGGGGTACTTTTTCGGCACCGCGCCAGGTGTCGGCGACGGCGTCACCGGCGCATCTTTTGTCGGCGCGTTGGCGCTCTGCCCTGACTCTGCCATTCTCTCTTCTAGTATACAGGCCGCTAATCAGAAACCAAATAAATGAATGAATAAATGAATGAATAAAAACACCAAATGAAAGTGGCACAAGCGGTATATATTTACAATAAATGGACGAACGAGAAGGGAAGCATTCGCGCTGACCACCACCGAGGTTTGTAATACAAAAGACGGCGGAACCTTCCGCCCAATTTCTTATCGCCGATTATCCCCTCCATCACCTACCTCCCCACTATCACCTCGGGCTGGCTTTCCACAATGGAGTCCATTCAACCATGACCACCACAGCCGCCCCAGACGCGGGGTCAACCCCCATATTCCTCCTAAAGACCAAATCGACACCCCACGACGGGTATGAAGAATTCTTCTCCGCCACCAAACTCGCCGGCCAAGACCTCGCCCCGACATTCGTCCCTGTCCTCGAACATAAGCTCCTAGAGCCAGGACTAGATACTGTGCGCCAATTGCTTCGCTCACGGCGGATAAACGATACCGGCGATGAGGGGACATATGGAGGGATGATCTTCACATCCCAACGCGCCGTCGAAGCTTTCGCAAGTCTAGTCGCTGAAGGTTCGCCCACCACCCCCATCCCGCAGCTCCCAACCACCACCAAGCTAACCCCCTCCCCTCCCAGGTCCCCCCTCTTCCTCCACCGACACAACCTGGCCCTCCCTCTCCACAACCCCCATCTACACCGTCGGCCCCGCCACCACCCGCGCCCTGCGCTCCATCCCCTCCACCCCCCCCCTCCAAATCCACGGTTCCGAAACCGGGAACGGCGAAGCCCTCGCCGGATACATGCTCAGCCACTACCTCCCCACCGCTTCGCGTCCGCGCCCACCGCTCCTCTTCCTCGTCGGTGATAATAGGCGGGACATCATTCCCAAGACGCTCATGAGCGAGTCTCTTCCTGCCAATGAGAGGATCCGCGTGGATGAGTTGGAAGTCTACGGCACGACCACACAATCTAGTTTCTCCACCGCCTTCGCCTCTGCCCTCTCCTCTTCCTCAGCGGCTAAAACGCGGTGGGTAGTCATCTTCTCCCCTACCGGGTGCGAAGCCGCGTTACGAGAGCTAGGACTCCTTGACCCAGCGACGGGGAGGGTGAAGACGGGAGAGAGGGGAGGAGGGTGCGGGATCAGGAGGGGCAGGAGACGGACGTATGTTGCTACTATTGGGCCGACGACGAGGGATTATCTGAGAAGGGAGTTTGGGTTTGAGGCGGATGTTTGTGCGGTGGTGCCGAGTCCGGAGGGGGTGGGGGAGGTGATTGGGAAATTCATGGTGGGGTTGGAATGATATATATGGATGGACCATGTAGACAATACTACTCGTATATAGGAAGTACATGATATAGCAAGAGATTATGTGTGATTCAATGGGGAAAGAGATACTACAGGCTGCCACTCTCGCATATGTTCGTTTTCGTTACCAATCAACGCTGCCACCTGCCCTGTTAAACTATGGCTTGCGCAGGACCAGCAAAACATCAATCGGTCTTTTTACCCCCTTCGTGGCCGGTAAGGTCTCTCCTTTCTTCCCATTTCCATAGATTCGAAAAAAAACGTCCGATTGGTTGGGGACTCCGTTGAGGATAAAATAAAAAGAGATCTATGCTAAATGAACCCCATCGGCGCTCGTTAATCACAACCCAACCACATCTCCAACCCCACAAGAATACCAAAAAAAATGAGAAGTAGGGGGGAGATACGCGGCGGCCGTCCAGCAATAAATATCCAACCCGAGCTTTCATCGCCCTTTGTCTCCACCATCCCGATTTCCCATGGCGCCAGCCCAGCCATCCAATCCATCCATCCATCCATCTATCCAGTCCACAGAAAACTACCGCATAATCTCATTGAAGATCAACTGCTTCAACTGCTCCTTGCTCAAGTTATCCTTGTTCTTATCGAAGTCGAAGAACTCCTCCGGGATAGGCGCGGCGGTTGGCTCGTCCTCGGGGTCGTGGTATGGCTCGAGGTAGGGGTGCTTGAGCGCCTCCTCTACCGTGATGCGCTTGACGGGGTTAAAGGCGAGGAGCTTCTCGAGCAGGTCGAGGGCCAGGTCAGAGGTCTTGGGGAACATGGACTTGAAGGGGACCTTTTTCTTGAAGGGGAGGGAGCGGATGTACTCGCGGGCGCGGCGGGATTTGATTCCGTAGTAGTCCTCCATGGTTGGCGTGCCGAGGACGTCGAGGATGAGGGTCAGTTGGTGGTGGTCTGGGGGATTGTGTTAGTAATGGTGACGGAGGAGAGTAGCAAGGGAGGCGTGGGGGAGCTTACAATCCTTTCCTGGGAATAGAGGCTTCCCGCTCAGCATCTCAGCGAGAATGCAACCCACACTCCAGACATCAATAGCCTTAGTGTACTCCTTGAACGTCAACATGATCTCCGGCGCACGGTACCAGCGCGTAGCCACGTATTCCGTCATGAATCCCGAGTTATCTTCTTGCGAGGCGGCCGAGCGAGCCAGGCCAAAGTCACAGACTTTCAAGTCGCAGTTTGCGTTGAGGAGGAGGTTGGAGGGCTTGAGATCGCGGTGGAGGACGTTGGCGGAGTGCATGGCTTTCAGGGCGCGCAGGGTCTGGTAGATGAAGTACTGGCAGTGGTCGTCGGAGAGGTCTTGTGTGCGGATCACGCGGTGCATGTCCGTCTCCATGAGCTCCTGGATCAGGTAGACTTCGGTGAATGTCTCGTAGCTTCGCGGCTTCTGGATGTCTAATATGGAGATGATGTTCTCGTGGTTGAAGTATCGTAAGAGCTTCATCTCACGAAGGGTTCGCAGACAGAACATAGAGTGGTCGAATGGGGTAATCTTCTTGATCGCAACCTTTTGTCCGGATGGCTTGTGAAGCGCCGAGCTGGAGTCTTCATGTTAACAACTTCATCTTCGTCTCAGCGTCTGGGCATTACATACCAGACAACACCATATGCGCCCTCTCCAACAACATCCTGAATATCGTACTGCTCGCTCACATTAAACGAAATCTTTCTCGATCCCGTGGGATTGGGTGCGCGGGTAGCCATCGTGATAGATTTGAGGCCGATTACGTGGTATATACCGTGGTTCGAAGTTGCTGAAGTTGCAACGAAGCTTTCGACAGAGGGTGGCCCAGCTTCAGCGGCGAACCAAACACTATTATCGCCTTGTGCGCTTCTTTGTTGGTAGTTTCGCCGGAGTGTTGTTAACAATACAGCTGCCCCTCGGATCGTGCTTTGCTGGCAATTCGTCGGTTGGGCGCCAACGCTTTCGAGCTCGCCAACGTTACAGCGGGTATAATAGAAGCTTTAGATTAAGTCCGTAATAATAATGGCAGGGCTATGATGTGATTCGACTTGATTTCTGTGTGCCTATTCCACGGCAACGAGTCAGTATATGATATCCATCTTCAGGTCTATCCGCCAGGAACGAGAGGAAGCCCCAACACGAGAGCCCAAAACACAGCACCTCGATGAGGGAAACAAGGGATCGGAATGCGTTTCAACCCGGAACCGGGCCTCGACTTTCTTCGTACCTTTGTGCTGTAATCCCGAGCGAGTCCCAGTCGAATAAAGAATACGTTCAAATGTCAATCGAAGACGGTTGATGTAGGGGCCAGTTTGTTGATTGATTTTCGATGTCTTTCGTGATGGCGGACGCTCCCGGACCCTGGTGCGGGGTTTGAATGGGCGGGGCTGACGTGCCAACTGTGGGTTTTGCGAGTTACAGTATTATCGATAGCGCACAGCGAGTGAAACTCTCGTCGCGAACAGTTCAAGTTTGATGGTGAGGATGAAGAGGATAAAGAGGATGAGAAGCAGTGAAGATTTTACTTGTCAGCCTTTTTTTCGAGGAGAGAGAAGCACCACGACAAACGGCAGAGCGGCCGTACTAGCGAAGACGAGCGAGGGATGGGATGGGGGGGGGATATATGGGGGCTGAGACGAGGATACCGAAGATGGGATGAATGATGGTTTCGAAGAGGTCGAAGATCCCCGTCGGCCTGGTCTAACTGGTCTATCTGGTCTAACAGGTCTAACTAGCTAACTGGTTAGGGAGGTGGTTGGGTGTGATTTTTGGTAGTTGATGCAGGTGCAGGTAGAGCATTGACGGCGTTCTGGTGTAGTACTGGATGTTGTACTGGATGCTTGCCCCCTGTTGCTCCTGTTGTTCCCCTAGACTGGCTGGACGAATATGTGATACTTTGAATGGACAAGCTGTGACCTAAACCAGATAAATAGGGCTGCTTCGAGAAGTTCGGCGCATACAAGGAGTTGGTCTAAGTAGTCTGAGAAGTTAGTGCTCGGAGTATATGGATCAAAGCGGCATAGAGAAAGAGACTTCCAGCCAGATCTATATATAAATACGGTTTCAAGGTATAAAGCTATAAAAGGTATATAAAGGTACAAATACAAAATAGAAATAGCTCATAAGGCATAGAGCGAGAACCAACACAAGCTTCAACTTCGGCAGATGGTCGTGATAGAGTAGAGTAGAGAGATAAACGAAGGGGGGTCGCAGAGATGGTCGCAGTAGTCCAGTGGTACCTTGAAGTACATACAATAGTTCACATTAGACAAGGTACCAGAAGACGGATAGGATGAGACGACGGGACGATGGGATGAGAAAGACCCTTAAAGACGGTGACCAACCCACTCACTACCAGTCCCCTACAAGTACAAAAGTCCTAACAAGCCCACAAAGCCCACCATCCCCCTAACAGTAACCTGCATCCCCCCAAAACCGCCTTCAACGACCGCGACAGGCCAACAAACCCCGTCCACCACTAATTACCAGTCCCTCAATCACCCCCAACCACACCCGCTGATAGGTCCCCTAGGCGCCGGCGCCGTCGCCATCACAGACCACAAAACACCCCAGCGGTCCATGGTGGGGTCCACCGCCAACGCCAACGGGGGGGACGGGCGGCCAACCACGCGGGTGTTTCAGTGACGGCCTTGTGCGGTTTCAGTCATGTCGCGACCACGACATCGTGAGACCGCGGGTGCCGCTGAGAGAGTTGGAAAGTGGGGAAAATGGGCGAGCGCGCGCAGGAGCGAAGATGGGGGCGATTAGCAGCATGGGGTTGTTGGAGGGGGCCAAGAAGGGCACGGCGGCACAGAGCACAGAGCACGGGGGGGTTGGCTCGTTTCGTGCTGCACCATCCATACCGAGTACAAAACGCCTCCACGATACGGATCCAGAGTGTCGGGTATAATATCTATGAACAGTTTGACTCCGTCGTACATACAGTAAGCAAATCCAACTTTCCCTCCCCCGTGCCAATGCGCCTCCAACCTCCCAACCCATACCCCCCCCCCCAATCCTACCCAGCCACTCACCCACACACACACACCCAATCCAATCCCACCCCGCCATGCACGACGAATGCACGCGGCGCCCGCCCATCACCAACGAAACGACGTCCCTAATCGTCCCACACCTTGACGTTATCCGAGTACTCCAAGATCTTGCTCGTCACCTCGTCCTCGATGTCGTCGCCCTTCCCCGCCGCAATGCGCAAGATCAACTCGTTCAGGCTCGCGCGCCCTAGGATGTCGACATGGTCGCCTGTGTTCGGGCCACCGCGCGGGCTGAACCGGTCCGGCTCGTGCGCCATCTCGCGGACTACAATCTTCGCCCCCGCGGGATTGTACCGCTTCATCTTCCACCCCTTGTTGCACATGTAGCCCATGGAGAGTAGGTTGACCGTGCCGTCGCCCTCGGAGAGCACAATCCCATGGTCAATGTTGCCCTCGTTGATCGCCGTGTCAATCGTAACATTAAGGCCCGGGTGCGCCGACGTATCATGGTAGAAGTACGACCGCTCCGTGGGCTTGCCCGTGCCTGTTGCGCGCCAGTCGTTAGTCAATGCATCAATCAACGCCGTGCCGCGCCGCGCCACCAACATCCAACACGCCGGGGCTAGAGTAGGGTGTCTTACCGTAGAAGCAGAAGATCTTCAGGTTCGGGGCCAGCGGCAGCCGCGTCTCGAGGGGGTTCACCCACTTCCGCGGGTCCTTCTCGTTCGCATCCACCTCTGCCTTTGAGTGCGCCACCCCGTGCGAGTAGCTCCCCTTAACCGCATCCTGGTACCACGGCTCTGTCGTGTTCATTAAAAACTCCAAGCTCTCCGTGACTGTGAGGTTGCGCGCCGGATGCGTGATGTTGTTATCCTTGAAATTCAAGAACGGTCCGAAGCTTACCTCCTGCCCGGGCTGGTCGTCCGGTGCCCATGTCGAGTTGCCCCAGACGGCTTCTCCGCCCATAGGCAGCATGGATGAGATTCCCGGCATGGCGCGGAAAATCTCGACGCGCTCTTCGCGGCTGAGGAAGCGCTCGAGTCCGTACACGGCAAAGGCGTTTAGTTGGGCTGTGTCCTTCATCTCGCCGGAGAGCACGGCGGGGAGCCCCTTTAGAGCACCCAGCATACACCCGCTCACGTTAATCCAGGAGTCAATGTGGTCGTCTACCCAGCTATCGCCGCCATTTCCGCCAAGCGGTGAGGCCACCCAGTGGAAGAAGTAGAACATGACCTGTCCGCCCATGCTATGACTGACAAGCGCAATCTTTTTGTTTTGGACGCGATGAGCCATCTCGATGTGTAGCTTTAGCCGCGTGAAGTATTGATCGCGAGCTTCGAGGTTAGAATAAGAGAGGCGCCAGTCGTAGGATGCAGTGTAGCTGTTCGTCGGGTCGTAGCCGATCGTCGCCAGATTCTCGAGGATCTTGCTCCAGATCCAGTAGCCCGTGATAAAGAAATCGGTTGCATCGAAACCTTGAGCTGCGCGGACTTTGACACCAGGGGGGTCAAGCCCGGTATATTTGTCCAACATGATATGCCTCTTCCACTCCTCCTTGTCCACCACCAGTGCGCGCATCATAGTCCAGCTGCCCCATAGTCGCTTTCGAAAGTATGGTCGTGATACATTTGATGTTCCCCAAGACTCGAGGCCTGATGATATAACACCTGGTATCATAACAACAGGATGGGTCGCTTCGAGGCCTTCTGCGGCCAGTTTCAGACCGACAGAGAAGGCATCGTAGTTCAGAGCCTCACGCTCTCCGCCCTATAGCTTGTCAGTAAGACAGTCGCGTAGTAAACCTCAACTACTCACCTTTAATTCCCTTGCTTCCTGGAGAAATCCCGCCGGAAGCACCTCCATCAAGCCATTAATGTTCAAGTCCGAAATCAGATCCGCGAACTCCGGCAGCTCGAACAGATCATTTTTCTGCGCAAAGAAGCCCGCTACCAAAATTCCAAAAATTCCACCCAGGAAGAAGACAAAGCCTCCCCTCCTCTTTCTGCCCTTCGGCTTGTTGTGTTTGGTGAGATGCTTAATGGCGGATTTTGGCACCACCGTCAACTCCTCCGAGTTCTCGCTGGTTTCCGCTGATGGTAAGGCCTTCGCGTCTTCCAACGCTGCAGAAGTCCCAGACCGAGCGCCATCTTTTGCCGCCCGCTTCCGGACAGAAGATGCCATGTTGCACAACTAAGCGGCTGCTTTTCAACGATCAAAAACGAGCGTAAGCAAACTGGCCTGCCATTGCTAGTGAGGGCACATGTTCCTAGACCATCAACATTCCGACTCACCGCCTTACTGCTACGTCATACGACGAATATTCTGCCGTGGTCCCTTTGACTTGGCGTTTTAGGCCCAGGCACAATCATGTGATTTTTGATTCTTCAAACGACATTGGCGGAGGCAACTTCACCTCCAAGCAAATGGCAATGGGAGAAAGGATAGCAGAGCTTCCTCCGGACTTGCAGTATATCCAGTATGATCACAGTCTGGAGAAACAGTACCTACCGGCCATTCGGAGCTTGATATCCAAGGATCTCAGCGAACCGTATAGCATCTATGTCTACCGTTACTTCCTCTATCACTGGGGCGACCTCTGTTTTATGGTAGGTAAACGCTCTCGCGGAAAAATATACATACTAACAACCCATCCAGGCAATTGATCCCAAGACCTCCGCGCTCATAGGCGTCGTCGTCAACAAACTCGAGATCCACCAATCCCACTCCCCTCCCACCCTCCGCGGCTACATCGCCATGCTCGCCGTATCCTCGTCATATCGCGGCCACGGGATCGCCACGACGCTTGTTCAGAAAGCCATCGATGCAATGATCGCACGTGATGCGGATGAGGTTATCCTTGAGACGGAGGTCTCGAACACGGCGGCCATGAAGTTGTATGAGCGCCTCGGATTCCTGCGGAGCAAGAAGCTGCATAGGTACTATTTGAGCGGGAGCACGGCGTATAGACTGGTGTTGCAGTTGAAGTCACAGCTGGGTTGAGGTTTGGTGGCGTCGAAATGGAGGGGTTTAACGAAATGCGTTATGACAAAGCGAAGACTATCACGGTTTTTCGGATTTGATCAATGAATATACCACATTCGACTGTCTCCTCTTGTGTGTTATATCTTATGCATAGTCTTGGGGGACCTCTCAAGTTTCTGAGGGGCAATGAATTATACCCAGGTTGACATTTGGATGATGGTAATAACACCACAGGCGAAAACAGAAGCAAACCAGCAAGTTCAATTAAGGATACTCGAATATCTCTGGTTCTAATGCTCTGTTGTGTTTGAGCTCATCCTCGCCGTCTACAATAGGTATAGCCCTTTCCATTCCGAACAACCGTATGTGTTGCCCAGTTGTTTCCCTACAACATCCCTTCCGAGCTGTATAGCGACGGCGGAATGCCCCATTGGTTGCCAGAGTATATTTCGAGGTATGTGTAGGCGTCTATTTCATTTCAATCAGATGCATTCACCGCAATGAGAAAATTGATATGGCTTACCGCAGTTGTAGTATATCGGCGGGCTTTCGTTTGGTGCAACGAGACCGAGCTCTCTCAGTTTGTGCAAAACGCGTATAACATCCCCTGTATCAGAGAAATCATAGGTATAAATGCAGATAAGTCTGCTTTCAGTTTCCGGATGCCCGAGTTTCGCCGACACCGATGCACCAAGGCCCAGCTGATTTGTGGCTACTGCATGGGCAACAATCGACCAAATGTGGTCCACTCGATCTACAGGCGGGAATAGCATCCACTATTGGTTGTTAGCCAAACTCTGTAAATAGGCCCTCCTTCGTGTCCGAGTTTTGTTGGGGTGTGAGGCATTGCCATTATAGGGTATATCGTTCGTTTTGCAAAGACCAAGGTATACAGTTCTTTACGGGGTAAAGTACAGGGTAGATTATTATTTTGCCGTTAAATAAAATAAAACAACCTAATATATATAATCATGGATAACCGCAACTTTAAATAAACTTTACTTGAAAGCTTATGGATGCTCTCCATATTCAATAGGTATACTATATTAATTTTACAAAGAATGAGAATAAACATGATGTGCACGGGCAGAGATAAAGTTTTGTGGTCGAAAGAAGGTTTGAGACCAGGGACCCGGCGTAGATCGAGTCAAATTAATTGCCCCACGCCAGAATTTCAAAACTCCCCCGCTTTTATTCTACATCCTATTCACACCCCAACCCACCCGCAAAACCATACGTCAAACGACCGGGCAACTCTTTGTCAATTTGATATTCCAAATGGACGAAGGCTCTTTGAAAAACCATGCTATCGCTACCACTCTAGACCTTCCCCCGAGCTGCATAGAGTTTTCGCAGGCGTCACCTGAATATTTTGTGGTTGGCACGTACAACTTAGAAAAAGGAGAAGCAGAGGAAACGACACATGACCAAGAAAACGATGAGGATGACAAGCCTAAGAATGAAGTAAAGGCACAAGAGAGAAATGGCAGCCTCGTTCTTTATAAATTGGAAAACGACGAATTGTATGTTGATTTCTTGCCGCCCAGAAAGACTGGCATTTTCTTCCCCCTCCACACAGTCGCTACTCACATTTCTCCTATAAAACATCGTTTTTACGGCCCGGATTATTACTATCAAATACTAAAACTTGATTTAGATCCCTAACTTATACCGTGACCCATCCCGCGGCAATTCTTGATCTTCATTTCTCGCCCTTTTTTCCTCAGATCATTGCCGTTGCATCCTCCACCGGCTCTATAAGTTTATATAAACTTGAACAGACGCCGCGACCTCACCTTGCCCTTCTTCAGACCTTCCAACTATTTCCTGAATCTACTCTCGTTTTGTCTCTGGCATGGCACCCGTCACATTCTCAACTCCTTGGCTGTACGTTGAATACATCTACGGTGGCGTTACTGTCTCTCTCGCCTGATTTCACTAGTTGTACCGTGCTCAGAGATGAGCTCAGTCCGCATGATGATCTAGAAGCTTGGACACTTGCCTTCTCACCGGCCCGGCTAGATGGAAAGACCATGCCGCAAGCGCTGTATTCAGGCGGCGACGACAGCAAGCTACGGTGTCTCGCCTTCTCGTCTCTAGCTTCCTTGAGCCATCCCCTCGCGGAGATCACAGCCGCATCGCCGGGCGGCAGCCGTGGAATGCGAGGTCATGAAGCAGGAGTCACAGCAATCCTGCCCCTGCCTCTTGGAACTGAAGCTGGCAAGGATATATTACTGACGGGAAGCTACGACGACACTGTCCGCGTGTTCACTACTTACGACTATCGCAGCTGCCAAAATTCAAATTTTAAAGTTCTCGCAGAAAAGAAGCTGGGAGGTGGCGTCTGGAGGCTGAAGTTCATGGACAAAGAATCAGAGAAGGTGGCAGATGGGGTGCGGTGTTTCAGAGTGCTGGCATCGTGCATGCATGCAGGCGCAAGAATTCTCGAAATCCGAGGCTCGAAGGAGGGAGAATGGACTATTGAAGTGCTGGCCAGATTTGAAGAGCATAAGAGTATGAATTACGGGAGCGACGTTCAGCCGTTGAAGAAAAGGGATTGGAGAGGTAACAAGAACCTCGATGGTGAAGGAGGCGATGACGATGCCAAGGAGAGGATTATTGTATCCACAAGCTTTTATGATCGCCTGCTTTGCGTATGGAAATATCCTTGATGGTACTTCTGGTTTATACTTCAATGCGAAACATTGTTGATCATCACCCGTTTCATGGTTTGAATATCTGACATGTTTATCGTTTTGTCACATTGCATTGATTTATGAACTGGGGACCTCGGTGTTTTATCCCACCCACTTTCTCCTAACCTTGCAACAAAGTTCCATGGGCACGGACCGTTTCCCATCATAGGGAGTTGTGGCGCACGCGTTTCCCATGCTGCCATATATGACGAGATTGAAGAATTGTGATATATTATAGATATGGATTCCTCAATAATGGGTTGGGTACTGAGTAAGATCGGGTAGGCGCCGGTCGTACCCTTGATTCGAACCCTTGTTTTCCGTTCTCCCCGCAAACGCGAGCCATGCACTGTCTTACGGATCTAAAACCGTATCAGGGTGGCAAAGTGGGGGGCGGGGCTGGTTGGACCTCGATATTCTCAGATCCCGATAGTAATTAATGCTATTCAATCCCCGTAGATTTCGTATTATCGAATAAAGGGATAAACCGGGCCTGTTATTCCGTACAGTACGGTTCTATAATCTGCATACATCGCCGTACAGCGTTAGAGTTGAGGCTGTCTTAAACGTGCCGAGGACACAGACTTTCCCCACTAGGATCGTCGCGGACATAGCGCACCACCCAGATCCAAACGGCTTTACCGACAAAACAAAGCGACATCTCCCGTCGATTTCCAATCCCCACCCACAAATCCCATCGGTCAAGATCCGGATAGACCTGGCTCTTTCTCCCATTCTGTCCCCAACACGCTCTCTATCTTTGAGGAGACGTCGCCGAATGTATATATAAGAATCACTCACTCTTCAAGGCGGCTATCACAAGCCAAACAAAGCCCAACTAAGTGGTAAGTACAAACCCGGCACTTGACATCACAAGTGGGCCATATCTGCTCCACCTTCATGACTTCCTTCCTTTTGGGAACCCCATGTGTGGATCTTGGTGTGTTTAGTAAACTCCATAAAGTCCTGAGGCTGATGATAGAAAAAGATCCCAAGGCACACGCTTCACTGTGCAACTACTCTCGCTAACCCGCCCCCCCCGCCTTCTCACGCCCTGCATTAAAGATATTGGCTTCACGTCAAGCAGACGTATAGTGCAAAGCAATTGCCCTAGCAGCTCTTAGCGAGGCAGGTTCTCCGCTTCCTTCTGCAGGTTGGAACGCTGCATGCATGGCCCACGTGGCACATGCGAAGTAAAGAAGGACGTCTGATAACGCATCTCGCCCGCACCGCGAGTACCTGCAGGATTCCTGTTCGATGTTGATGGGCTGAGGCACCCAGGAATCCCTCATTCTTGTCAAAACCGCCCTCAAAATGGTGTACTGTGGCAAGCCATCCAGGGGATGTCAGATGTGCCGGACAAGACGAATAAAAGTATGCAGGACTCTCTATCACCGCCCTATTTACTTTAACATCCAGCACATGATATATATTCCCCAAGGGAGAGACTGATGAAACTTACTGACAATATTTGTCTGGCAGTGCGACGAAACCAAACCCACGTGCACACAATGCCGCAAGTCCAGGCGAGAGTGCCCTGGCTACAAAGATGACTTTGATCTCGTCTTTCGCAATGAAACGCAGGCCACTGAGAAACGGGCGAAGAAGCCAAATGCTAAGGCAAGGAAAGCTGCATCTCAAGCAGCAGCTCCATCGAACCGACAGTGGAACTCTAATGTGGCCCCCCCTGGCGCAGGCCATCCAGACTCTGCATTGGTATCGAACTCGAGACCAGCACAAGTGCCTGCTACCATCTCTATTCCAGTAGAGCAGGTTGCATCGCATTACTTCTTTACCAATTTTGTTGCTACATCAGACAATGGCGCTTCAATAGGACTCACGGATTATATTATCCCGCTTGCCAATGCGAGTCCGGCGAACAAGCATTTAACTCTTGCCTTCAGCGCGGCATCATTAGCCGCATTTGGCAACCGTCCAAGTGGGAAAGCACTGTTAACGAAGGCACAAGAGCAGTATAGCAAAGCTATTCGCCATGTAAACGATGCACTAAGAGACCCAGTGGCGCAAAAGACGGACGAAACTCTCGCATCTGTGATGCTGTTGGGGATGTACGAGGTAAGCAGCTCGTTATCGTTGACCAACAGTTCGTGTCTGACCTTCTTTAGACTATTCTATCCCGACCTGTAGCTATGGCAGCCTGGGGCTCACACATAGACGGGGCGGTGATGCTGGTCAAGCTCCGAGGGAAGAAGCAACTTCGGACGAGGGTCGGGAGCGCACTCTTTGTTGCTGTTAGGAACCTTATGGTACGCTTGCCGATTTTCCCCGTGCAACTAAATTCTAACACTTCTAGTCCATTAATTGCCTGTCGACAGGCAAAAAGCCGGACTGGGGCATCGACCCGTGGAGATATGACGGTAAAGATGGTGACATAAGGGAGGTTGTAAACCAGCTAGCCCTTGAAATGGCAGAGTTGCGATGTGAAATTAATGGGCTCATGACTCTCGCAGAACGAACACCTGAAAATGTTAGCAAGGTCCAAGATGCAATGAGGCGCGCCTGGGAGATGGAGCACAAGTTCCAAGATTGGACAGCCAAACTACCAAATGCCCTACGTTTTACAACTGTTGCCTGGGTGAAGAGTATTTCATCTGATGAACTTCTAGACAGCGAGGTGTATCCGGGAAGAATCGATACCTTCCCGGATGTTTGGATTGCAGGTGTGTGGACACTTCTTCGTGTTACACGGATGTTTATCTCGGGCGCTGTGGTTCGTTGCGCTGCATGGCTGAACACTTCCGTGGATTATCGCACGACACCAGAATATGCAGCGGCTGCAAGGTTAGGAACGGACTCGGTCAACGACATAATCGCAGGCATTCCGTACCATTTGGGCTGGAAAGCGAACAAAGGGCCGTTGCAGCGCTTTGCTGTAGCAGGCGACAATTGTTTTGCCTTCGGTGACAACCAGAATACACCAAGGGCATTGGGATCATACCTTTCTACCTGGCCGATTTTCAGCGCATCTTGCAGCGACTTCGCAACAGATGCCCAAAGGACATGGTTGAAGGGCAGGTTACACTACATTACAGATGTCATGGGGATCAACCAAGCCGGCACATTAGCTCTCGTGAGTTTCACCCCCATCCATATTTATTCCAAATTATGTGAGATGAGTATGTGAAGTATGCTAATGGATCACAGTATCAATTACGCCTCCCATCCATGACGATTAAACGCGACTTGATGAGTAGAGCCGCGCTGTTAACACATCAGCTTCCCAACCAGGCATTCACCCCGCCATCTACTGCCTCTGTATCCCCGCCGCATTCAACCAGCACAGTTCCATCTTCGACTGGCTACTCCACATCCCAAGGCACCGCTTACAACTCTTCCTCGAGGTCTTCCCCATCTACGAATCTCCCACCTACGAATCTCCCACCTACAAGCCTCCCACCCAACTACCCCTCCGCCTACCCTGTGCCCACAAGCGCGGCCCCAGGCAACTTGGTCAACGCACCTCAAATACCGCCCCAATTCGCATACCTCTTACGCCAGGAATCCCCACCTGACGAGCACCTCCTTGCCGCTATTGAGAGCTCAGGCCAGAAGCAGTGGGACCAGTGGGAGCGCGAGCGTCGAAAGCGAGAGCTCGAACGAAAGAAAGAGGCGCTGGTTGAAGAGGGGACTGGCGGGGATGAGATGTTGGCTGAGCTGCTTAAGAGGTATTTCCAAGTGGGTATGATGGACAAAGAGTGAATTGGTCTAGGGACGGGTTTGGAGAAGGCAGGACTGGAGTTGGGGCTGAGCGCTATGAGGCGTATGATGGATTGGAGGATTGGATTGCTACTCTTCGGCCGTTCGGGGATGGGTAGAAAGGACGGGAGCCTGGGCGACTCTACTGTATGATGTGTGTGCACGCGTGCGTGCACCCTCGCAGGTGGCTTGCCTATGTATTTTTTGCACAAAGCTGGGAACGTGTATCATAACGCCACGTTTACGTATTTATGTTGTTGGTATATATATTTTGCTTGAAGAACAATTGAAGAACTATATATTTGTTAATTGACTTGGCTAGTAAGATTGAAAACGGAGAGTAGTTGCTGGGTATGGTTATGAGAAGGAGGGAGGCGCGAAGGGCGTCTCCGCTTGCATGGTGATTTGGGAAATATTTAGCACATTTCATTCCGTCTTTCATGATAAACAATGCGAATATATCCCAGGCCAAGTTACAATAAATCCAACATAACAGATTTCGTCCACTAAGCAAAGTAAAAAAGCGAGACACAGTAACTTTGCGGTATTCCTAATAAAACAAAACAGCGTAAACCCTACCGCTTGCTTGAGTTGTAGAGATCGAGGTGCAGATGCGAACCGAAAGGGTATCTCTCATGTCTGATTCCGCTTCAAGATCTAACCAGCCACAAAATTGGCTCAAGAACGTGAACATAACACATCCCACGCGTGGATAATGCACAGTGCCGTCGAGGCAGCTGTGACGAACCGATCACGACCAGCCGGTATCACTAGAAGCACCGTTGCCACATCCAATAACTTAATTTGTCTTTCCCTCGTCCTTCTCCTTGTTCCAGAGCTTGGATTTGTAGCCGGGCCAGGTACTCAGGTTCCACGCCTTGACGAGGACGCTCTGCGTCTGGTCTACGTAGTCGTCGTTTCTGATCTCTTTCACGCCCACTTTCATGCCATCCTTTGTGAAGACAACGTTCTTCTTCTCCATCTTCTTCGAGGCGGCATCGGAGATCTGCATGACCGAGAGGTAGATGTGGTACCCGACAAATGCCAGGCCTCCCAGGACCCCGAAGAGGATAATGAGCGGGAGGAGCTTGCTGGGAGACAGTTAGAAGACGGTCATGGCGTCGGATTTGGAGGAACTCACGCAATGGCTGACTTGGGAGGTGCAGGGGGTTTAGGAACTTTTGCGCTTCCCCAGGCCATGATGGAAAGCTTGTTTTTGGGGGGTTGAGCGATAAAGCGCGATGAAGCTATGAACTCAGGTTTGGGAGGTCGTAGAGCGCTAGAAAGCTCGAACAGAAGAGAACTTGGAAAGAAAAGTGAACGATTGATAAAGAATCGGGTATCAGAGAAAAAATATAACGAGAGTTTTAGAGCTGAAGTGCACGCATCAATCAAGCTTGTGATTGCGGCTGGCTGGACACGCAAGTAGTAGCGCGGGGGACGAGGCTGGACAAATCAAGGCGGCTGCGATGCCGCGCCCTGGCCAATAGGCGGGTCCAAACACGTGACTTAAAGCCTCGCTTAATCTCCGTCGTCGTCCAAGCTTCTACGAACACAGTGTCCCGCGCCAGGAATGGGGAGCTACTCGGGACAGCTTCATACCACGTACACTCATATCAATCCAGCCTCCTAGGTGACAGCGAACCCAACATTGCAAAGCTACAGCTTGTTAAAGTCCCTGGGCGGCCTTTGCACAGCATATTCGCATTCAAAAGTGGTTGCAGAGTCTCAGCATCCACCTCTTTGCCCGCTTGACGACACCTCAATACATTCGCGCCCACGTCTAGACCGGTGTCATAAAAGGAACTCAACCCAACTTCAGCCATGTCGGCCCCTCAAGAAGGTTACCCGCCGCAAGGCTACCCGCAACAGGAGCAATATGGAGAGCAGCAACCACAACCTGGCTTCGGAGCTGCTGCACCCCCTCCGGCTGAGGACCACCATGACGGTCACGGCAAGAAGAAGAAGAGAGGATACGCCGCGCAAGCATACGATTTTGGCGCAGGCGGTAACGCAGCTCTAGGAGGGCAACCGCCAAACCCAGAAAACTTTGCTCCAGTTGGCGCCCCAGCTTATGGTGGTTACCCTGCTCCGGCCGAGCAGCCAGCTTATACTGGCAACCAGCCATACACCGACGCCCCTCAACCGTCAACTTTTGGCCAGTCTGCCCTCGGCGGTCTTGGGGGATACCAGGCACCACAACAACCAGCTGGGTACCCGGCACCTGGTGCCCCTCCCGGTGGTGATGTTGGAAGTATCACGCAAGGAATGGGCCAGATGGGAATTGCGCCTCAAGCTGCTACGCCAGGCGCTGGAGGCGCACCGAGGGTTGCCCTTAACCAGCTATATCCCACCGATCTTTTAAACCAGCCCTTTAATGTTGCTGAGATTGAGCTGCCTCCGCCACCAATTATCCTCCCACCAAATGTAAGTTGGGTATTCATAACTGACAGAAGTTATTTGGCTAATTTGCTCAAAAGTCGAGCGTCACACCGTCACCGGACGCAAACAGCTCTCACAAATACGTGCGATCTACTCTCAATGCTGTTCCAACAACCAACAATCTCTTAAAAAAGTCGAAGCTTCCATTTGCCCTCGTCATTCAACCATATACCTCCTTACATGATGCGGACGATCCAGTTCCAGTTATCCAAGATCAGATCATTTCTCGTTGCCGAAGATGTAGGACGTATATTAACCCCTATGTTACTTTCCTCGACCACGGACACAGATGGCGCTGTAACATGTGCAATCTGACCAACGATGTCCCGCAGGGATTTGATTGGGATGCTGCAACCCAGCAGAGTGTAGACAGGTGGCAGAGAGCCGAGCTGAACCACGCCGTTGTCGAATTTGTGGCTCCACAGGAATACATGGTTAGGCCACCACAACCTTTGGTGTACCTCTTCCTCTTCGACGTAAGCTATAACGCCGTGAACAATGGCCTCCTGGCTACCAGCGCACGCACAATCCTCGACAGCCTCAACAGGATACCCAACGCCGACCGCAGGACGCGCCTCGGTTTCATGGCTGTAGACTCGAGCTTGCACTACTTCACGGTTCCCAAGGACACCGAAGAGAATGGAGAGACAAATATGCTTGTGGTTAGCGACTTGGATGAGCCGTTTTTGCCAATCCCCCAAGAGTTGCTGGTACCCCTGTCGGAGTGCAGGACAAATATCGAGGCATTCCTCACCAAATTGCCGAGCATGTTCCAGAACAACGTAATCACCACATCGTGCATGGGATCGGCATTGCGCGCCGGTCACAAGCTTATTTCACCGCTTGGTGGCAAGCTTGTGGTACTGACGGCTACGCTGCCCAATGTTGGCTATGGAAAGCTCGACTTGCGTGAAGATCCAAAGGCTCTCGGAACCAGCAAGGAAGGCGCCTTGTTACAGACCCAAAACAGCTTTTACAAGAGCTTTGCTGTCGAGTGTTCCAAGAACCAGGTTTCCATCGACATGTTCCTCTTTTCTTCACAATACCAGGATGTGGCATCGCTGAGCAACCTGCCCAGATACACCGGAGGACAGACCTACTTCTACCCAGGATGGAGCGCAGTGAGAAGCGAGGATGCTATCAAATTTGCCTCGGAGTTCAGCGACTACCTCTCTTCTGAAATCGGTTTGGAGGCAGTTCTGCGTGTCCGTGCGACCACTGGGCTGAGGATGAATACCTTCTACGGCAACTTCTTCAACCGCAGCTCAGACCTGTGCGCGTTCCCAGCATTCCCTCGTGACCAGGCATATGTCGTTGAGGTCGCTATTGACGAAACCCTCACGAAGAACTTTATCTGCATGCAGGCGGCTGTGCTCCATACAACGAGCAATGGCGAGCGCAGAATTAGGGTCATGACGCTGTCTCTCCCTACAACAACAATCCTAGCCGATCTCTACGCCTCAGCCGATCAGTGTGCGATCACCACTTATTTCAGTCACAAGGCAGTCGAACGCGCTCTCAGCAACGGCTTGGAGTCGGCGCGTGAATCCCTGCAGTCGAAGCTCATTGAGCTCCTCCAAACATTCAAGAAAGAGCTTGCTGGAGGAAACATGGGTGGTGGCGGCCTTCAATTCCCGGCTAACCTCCGCGGTCTCCCTACTCTTTTCCTGGGACTGATTAAGAACCTCGGTCTACGAAAGTCGGCCCAAATTCCGTCAGATCTTCGTTCTGCCGCCCTTTGTCTGCTCTCCACGCTGCCATTACCGCTGATGATGCAGTACATCTACCCACGTCTTTACTCTTTGCACGACATGCCCGACAATGTCGGTATCCCAGACCCAGAGACCAGCGAGATTGTCCTCCCAGCTCCGCTCAACCTCTCTTCGGAGCGCCTCGTTCCATATGGTCTGTATCTTATCACCGATGGCCAAACTCAATTCCTCTGGGTTGGCCGTGATGCTGTACCGCAGCTCCTGGAAGACGTCTTTGGCGTGCCTGATAGGACACAAGTTAAGGTCGGCAAATCATCACTGCCAGAGTTGGACAACGACTTCAATGAGCGCATCAGAGCTGTCATGCTGAAGTGCAAGGATTACAGGTCTAGAGGCGTTGGAAGCATCATCCAACCACACCTATATATCGTCAAGGAGGATGGAGACCCAAGCTTGAAGCTGTGGGCGCAGACAATGTTGCTGGAGGACAGGGCAGACCAAGGGATGAGCTTCCAGCAGTGGATGGGGACACTGAGAGAGAAGGTAGGTTAATCGTACATGACCTTTTAGCCTTTGAAAATCCGGCTCTGTGCAGAGTCGTTAAGGCGTGTTAAATCGGACTCACGTGCTGATGTATGCTTTGCTTGCAGGTTATGCAATAAGTGCCAAGGCACACAATGACTCGAAAGCGAAATATACGACGATGGCCACTGATGATGAAATGAGCGTGCTCTAGTGGGCAAGCGGGGTATGAAGGAAATAACGATGCGTTGATAGCAATTTTGATAGGGGAGCAAAGAGTTTATGTATAGACTGAGTGTGAAGAGAAGCACTGTTGATTAATATACATCTTTCAGCATCTGATCCTCTAGCATTATATCTTCGGTAGTTCAGAGTCTGTTGATGAGCTTCATATTATAAAACTACTCACAGATCTAGCAACGTACAATTGTCTAGCGAATAATAAACTATGCCCAGTGACTTGAAAAAGACATATGACCTGGCAATCTCTCTAGTATCCCCAAATTCACTGTTTTATAATTCAATATGCTAATAGCTCCCTGTTCTTTTCTATGGCATCCCAATCATTATAATTTGGCAATGTTTATAGATGCACGTGACCAAATACTAGTAAACTATCGCTGAGTCAGCATTATATTGTAAGCAGCCAATGACAACCACCGACAACCTCCTGAACCATCTCCCAAGAACTCCATGAATCCCGTGACTAGGAACCATCATAAGTTACGGAGAGATGGCAGCTGGTTATTTTCCGACCAAGGGGCAATCACCGGTAGATAGCCGTGTTGCATCTCCCGCCCTGTCCAGTACTGGCCAGGCGCCTTTACGTTCCAATGCGCTGTCGTCGAAGGTCAACAGTGTCCTCTCGGCATCGTATGCGGACCTCGAGATCAGAGATGCCTTGCAATTACTTGATGAGAGAGGAGTTGAGAATACGGTGGAGACAAGACGTCAGCTGAGGCTCGATATTCAGAGGGATGTCATCGACAGCAATGGGCTGGTGATTAAGGAGTTCGGCCATGTCGCAGAGGTGGGTTGGCTGCATTTTAGTCCCTCCGATATACGGGCCAAACTGACATATTCTCAATAGCAACTCAGGCGTATCGGACAGAGTATTGCAAATCTGAATCAGGGATGTGAAGAGATGCGGCGGCACATCACAGCTGCTCACCAAGAAACCGCCCCATTGTTGGATGAGGCGTCTGATCTGATGGCTCGCAAGAAGGACGTTGAAATGAAACAGAAATTGCTTCAAGCTTTCAATACCCACTTTGTCATGTCTGACGATGATATTGCGACTCTCACCTCTACCGCGGAACCAGTTAATGACGAATTCTTCGTTGTTCTTAACCGCGCTAAACAGATCCAAGTGGATTGTGAGATTCTCTTGAGCTCTGAGAACCAGAGGCTTGGCCTAGAGATTATGGAGCAGGCCACGACAAACCTCAATGGCGCATTTCAGAAGTTGTATAGGTGGATCCAACGCGAGTTTAAGTCACTAAATCTGGAGAATCCTCAAATAAATGCCTCCATTCGAAGGGCGCTGAGAGTGTTGGCAGAGAGGCCAACACTGTTTCAGAACTGCCTTGATTTCTTCGCCGAAGCGAGGGAGCATATTCTGTCGGATTCATTTTATACGGCATTGACTGGTTTATCGGTAACCGGAGATGAAGATAAGACAGTGAAACCTTTGGAGCTTGTGGCACATGACCCCTTGCGCTATGTTGGTGATATGCTGGCATGGACACATTCTGCTACTGTCAGCGAAAGAGAAGCCCTTGAGGTGTTGTTTATCTCCGATGGCAATGAGATTGCCAAGGGCATTCAAGCTGGCAGAGATAGTGAGCCGTGGAATAAATATACTCGGGACGAGGATGCAGACACTGTTTTCGATGGCCACAAGGCTCTGAATGATCTCGTTGACCGAGATGTCGCTGGCGTAGCGCGCGTGCTCAAGCAACGGATCGAGCAAGTTATACAGAGCCACGAAGAAACAATTCTAGTTTACAAGATCTCGAATCTGGTTAACTTCTATCGGGTCATGTTTACAAAAATCCTGGGCGAAGATTCTGCGTTGCTAAGCACACTTCAAGGACTGGAGGACTTTGGCTTACGCCAGTTCCGCGTACTCATGCGAGACCATATTGCCAGCCTACAGACTGAAACGCATCAGGCACCTGCAGACTTGGGACTGCCGATTTTCTTACAAGATGGACTCAAACAGCTCACTGAGATTATGAAAACCTACGACACGTCGTTTACAAGCGCGAAGAGTCGAGAAGAAAACTTCAAAGCAGTTCTCGAGGATGCCTTTGAACCGTACATCAGGGGGATAGAGACCATGGCAAAAGATATGGAAATGCCATCAAATTCGATATTCATCATCAACTGCCTCCTGTCTTGCAAGACGACGCTAGAATCGTACCAATTCACAGCAGAGCGCGCCGAGGAGCTCGCGAAGACGGTTGAGCAGCACTCCATTGACCTCATTGAGTATCAATATGCCTCTTTCTTGCAAAGCTCTGGGCTACAGCGTCTCGTCAATACGTTGCAATCCATGGGCAATGAGCCAGACCTGAAAAAGCTCGTATCCACGGAGGCTTTCCAGCCACAAGCTCTTAAGGATGCCAGCCAGATACTAGACGACTTCTTGCCGTCCGCTCTCATGGACGCGTTGGATAATCTGAGGCAGTTACAGAGTTCGAGGCTAGCACGGGAAATCACTGAAGAGGCAGCCGATAGGTTCTGCGAGGACTTTGGGGTGGTGGAGGAGAGGATTACCCAGGCCGATGGTGTTGTAGAGAGGTCTGAGGAGGACGAAGAGGATGATGAAGGGATACTTGGACTCCGAGCTTTGTTCCCACGAACTAGCGGGGAGATTCGAGTTCTACTGACGTAGAGAGGGGAGCCAATATATCAATTCGGATATTGGCAACTTAACTTCGGGAATCCGCATAATACTATGGCTTAAATATAGACCATGAGACATGGAACAGTTTCCCTTAACAAAGGCTGCAGTGACTATATTCCGTGACGTTTGACAACGGCTCATTGGCGCCTCAGTTTGGTATATATACAGTATGTAGTTGTGACGGAGGCGATCGACAAGCTGTCTGGCGCATGCGGAAGCGTAGATTGTGGTGGGGATCCTTGCCAATCAAGTGCCACCCCGCATTTCCCACTGTGCCAGCCTTACTGATGATGTGTGCTACCCTGTTCGTCTCTACTTTTACCATGGGCGTCATAATATATATCTTGTATACTAGAGGAATTATGGCCCTGTAAAGTTTCCTTATCGTCTTGATTGTAGTCTGAAAAAGTAACTGTAATATTTCTGGTTTTGGGCGGCAAGCACAGGTCCCACTATCAGACACCGACGTCATTTTGCACCTGTAAGAACATCAATCAGCCCTGCCACAACTGCGGTCAACTCCAACATACGAACAACAATACTGCGAATAGCCAGGCGTCAACCCTGTGGGATGTGCCGGCTGTTAACTGAGAAACCATGATGCGGAATAAGAGCTTCTCGTCACTGCAAAAGACGTACGATGAGTGTTACTTGATATGCTCAACGGCAGTGTACTTCGAGAGTCAGGTATGCGCAAGACAGCCCTGCCGGGAGAGACCCTATGCCAGGTCTTCACTGATAAAAGCTCATATTTACTAACGTATGATCATAGGGCAATGAAAGCGAGGCCTTGCGGTCATGGCGGTCAGCCCTCGACCAGATCTACTTCTTCAACGCGCGAACACCTGCCGATCTACGCCCGCGGTCAGAAACCGAGAAAGCATTGAAGGATAGCCTGAGGGATATGGAGATTCAATGCAAAGAGCGGGTTGAACTTCTAGAGGCTCTGAGTGTTTCACGGGGAGATAAAGCGTCGGCGGACGAAGGCGCGGGCGTTGCGTCATCTTCTCAACAGTCGAGCACAACGAACAAGCTCTCGAAGAGCCCTATAACCCCGCGCCCGTCAAATGAATCTGAAGCACCCGTTAGGGGGTTTATTGGAGACGGTACTATTCCTGCTATTAGCTATCCGGATCTCTCTCGACCTGCTCGTCCTACACCATCCCCAAGACCAAGGCCACCAGTCCCTCCAAGGAATATATCCGACCGCGCGGTTGTTGGACGGAACTCGTCAAGCACGACAATATCGAGCGATGCGGCCGTAAACGCTGCTCAGGCTCAAGTGCACTCTTCCGGATCAGACAACTTAGCTCCATCAAAGAAAGTATCCAAAAAGACATCCAGAAGCAAAAGTCCACAGAAAGAGCGATCCATGCTTACTACATTACGATTCAACAAGGGGGAAAAGCGTCCTACTAAACCGGCACGGGTTTCTTCCAGTACCACTGATGACACTGTGACTAGCAAAGCGGCAACTCTGGCATGGAACGCTCTCCGAAAGAAGCCGTCACCTAAAGATGATGGTGGCAAAACACATGCTCTAGGAGTGGCTGCAAGCGCAACTGCGCTGGATAATAGTCGCAAACAAGGCACGGCGGAACGACCAAGTTCCGATAACCAGGAAGTTCACTATAACAGCCATTCCAGGAGACTTGTCAGCGGCCGGCCAAAGAGCAATAGCCCGCCAGAATCTACAACCCGAGGTGAATCATATACTACTGGCGACGGTCCTGAATATCCATTTCCGTCTACAAACCCACAGCAGCAGGCAGCTGTGTCTGGACCAATGCTAAAATTTCCTACAGTCTCCGAAATTCAGAACCTTCCACCTGGCGCTCCATCATCAGATCCCGAAACCACCTCCAGGCTTAAGTTCAGGACTCCGCCTCCGGTTCCACCAGCCAAGCCTGCAAGGTTTGACGCTCCATCATATCCTACATACCTAAGGGAATATCCGGAAACTACTGCCAAGAAGAATGCTGTGGAAAGCCGAACCATGTTGCCACTCCGTAGGAGATCGCCCGCTAAGCCAAGGACCTCTGGGGAAGAGAGAAATCCGGAAGCAAACGGTTCATCTTCCCGCAGAGACGCACGACATGTAGGAAGAACGTCGCTCGATGATGATAGCTCCTCTCCCAGTTATGATGAAAGGTCCGGTCGACCCAGGAGGCCCCGGAGGAAGATTCCAAAGCAGAAGGAGAACGAAGATGCCATTTTAGCAGATGCCGATGCACCGAAGGTTGAAGAGTCTGACGACTCCGGGGACAAGCAGGAGCAAGATGATTGGGCAAAGAAAGTCAAGTACATGATGAAGCATCTGCCCAAAGGCTGCGATGAGCTTGCCGCCAAGCAAATCTTCAATGAAATTGTTGTGAAGGGTGATGAGGTTCATTGGGAAGACGTGGCTGGACTGGATGCTGCAAAAAATGCCTTGAAGGAAGCTGTGGTGTATCCATTCCTGCGGCCGGATCTTTTTATGGGTCTCCGAGAACCAGCTAGAGGTATGCTGCTCTTTGGTCCACCGGGAACAGGCAAGACCATGCTTGCTAGAGCCGTGGCGACGGAATCCAGGTCGACATTCTTCTCAATCTCGGCGAGCAGCCTCACAAGCAAATATTTGGGCGAATCTGAGAAACTTGTCCGAGCCCTTTTCGCGCTGGCAAAATCTCTCGCACCTAGTATTATCTTTGTCGATGAGATTGACTCTCTGCTCTCTAGCCGTGCTGGTTCTGGCGAACATGAGGCCACGAGACGAATAAAGACTGAGTTCCTCATCCAGTGGAGTGACCTCCAACGCGCTGCAGCTGGCCGAGAACAGACTGATAAGGAGAAGGATGCGGGTGATCCCACTCGAGTGCTTGTCTTAGCTGCGACCAATATGCCCTGGCTAATTGACGATGCCGCGCGGAGACGGTTTGTAAGGAGGCAATACATTCCACTGCCAGAGGGTGATACTAGGGCCGTACAGTTGGCAAATCTCCTGGGTCACCAGAAGCACAATTTGAATGTGGAGGATATCCAGAAGCTGGTTATGATTACTGAAGGTAAGCATTCTGAATTTATATATACCGAGTGCCAATAGTACTCTGCTAACTCTTCAAGGCTTCTCTGGATCAGATATCACGGCCCTGGCTAAGGACGCTGCTATGGGTCCTCTCCGTTCCCTTGGTGAAGCGCTCCTTCACATGCCCATGGACCAAATCCGCCCAATCCAATATGAAGACTTCATGGCAAGTCTGGTGAACATTAGACCTAGCGTGAGTCAGCAGGGCCTCATGGAGTATGAGTCGTGGGCGAAGGAATTTGGTGAGAGAGGCGGTTGATGCATTGTTATTAGAAGGGCCTGGTATTCTCGATGTGAGGATAGGGGGCGTTAAATGCGGCATCACCAATGGGACATCGGAGCACTGTGGGATCCGTAGAGTATAGTAGGATGCGCAGTATTGATATGCGAATGCACGACTATATAATACACATGGTTACTTAGTACATATTTTACAGTCTCTTCTTCTCCTCGAATCTATATCACAGCCTCTCAGTGTCGCAAAACGCCCCAGAAATGCCCAAACCCTCCCGTCATCAAAATAGTCCCCCGAGCAGGTAGTTTCTCTCCAATGCCCTACGCACTCTCCTCAATCTTTTCTTCTGTGCCCATCTTCTTCGCTCTCCTTAAGGCTTTCGCCTCCTTCTTCAGCCTCCTCTCCTCCAGTCGCTCCACCTCGGTCATCACTGACGGTCGCGCCTCGATAGGCTCCCCAAAGGGTGCTATGATGCGGTTCACGACGTGGCGCACATCCTTGCTTACACGCCATCCGGAGCTGATCTCGATAACGTCGCCTGCGCGCAGGGAGGAACGTGGGTCGTGGACCAGGACCTTCTGGGGGTAGTTGAAGTACTACAGCTTACTGTCAGCATTGGTATTATTTGCGCCAGAGGCTCCTTGAACACGACATAGCCGGGCGGGATGAGCTGAAGGAGAGCGATATGAGGGGATATATACCTTCTGGACAAGCTTGTTCCACTTCCGACCCCCGATGCGGACCTTGACGGTCTTCTGCATGAGGCCTGCCGTGAGTACGACGGCATTTATAACGCGCGATTGGGGGGCCGACATAGTTGAGTTTCGGCGCTTTGAGCGCGGTCCAGGCTGGTCGTGGTGCGAGTCAATTGAGCTGTATTGACTGCGGGGGGCGAAGAGCGGTTGCGAAGGCCGAGGGTGTGAGACGTAGATTTGATGTCGTGAGGGTCTCCGAATTGGATGAGGTTCGAGAGATTTTGGTGGAGTGTTTGTCATGTTTGCTCGGGTACAGGGGTGTGCTCTGCAACTTTATACAGAACCGATCCGGGGTCACTACACCAAAACAGAAATTGGGCCAGACCAAAATAGTGGCAGATAGTTTATTATATTTTTCTCTAGTTTTCAATCTAATATAGATCAATTATTGATGTATTTGTGGCTACGCGCTGTTTTGTTCTACGTCCAATATTTGTCTGGAGAGATTTCTGGATATCTCCTCTCCCAGACCAAGATGAGAGTTTCCCAAAGTGATACTCAGAAGCTATTTTTTTATATTTTTCGGTACCACTTTCATATTTAGAGTACGTTTTAAGGCGTCATATTCCTCTGCACTATCCCGTACATCGCAATGCAGGAATACCCAAAGATGGATAATATGCCAGCAGGCCTCAAATATATTTACGAAATCGCATCCCCAGGCTCAGTCAGCCATGATCCTTACTTCCTACGAAACACACAAGTCAAGAACTGCGATTACGATGAGATGGAATGAACCTGTGGGCGTTGATGAGAAAAGGCGGCGGTGAGGAGAACGGGGGTTTGAGAGACCAAAGCGGTAATAGGAAGGGGGTGCGGTGACGGAACGTCGGGCGATGAGTTCGTATTATCGCTCGGGGTGAGCGCCAAATCCTCGAGAGACAGCCATAGTTCTCGATTCTCCTCGAGGATTTCCACTTTGGCCTTATTCTCCTCCACGTATCCGCTCGCCCTCTGCTTTGCGACCTGGTCGTGGACAATCTCTAGCTGCGCAGTGACCTCCCTGAGTCGTATAGCTTTCACAATTCTAGAAACTGCGAGAAGCTTTGATTCTGTGTCCTTATGGGCTGTGGTGAGGGGGTATGGTTATAAAATTTCGATATATTGTCAACCAAGGCCTCATAAATAAACTACGATATCCACTCTTGGTGGTGACTCAAATTGGTTCCAATACATATATACAGAGTCCAGGTGCCACGCCACTCATCCATCCCTTTATTTCGAAATCCCCTGAGGCGTCGCTGCGAATGTAGGTCGCACAAATCTGC
Organism: Pseudogymnoascus sp. 05NY08; assembly: GCA_001662605.1. NCBI lineage: Eukaryota > Fungi > Ascomycota > Leotiomycetes > Thelebolales > Thelebolaceae > Pseudogymnoascus > Pseudogymnoascus sp. 05NY08. The sequence continues at coordinate 92,116 of KV458862.1, forward strand.
AATAGATGTCAGTTAAAGGTGAAGAGGAGTCTCATCAAACTCTGGTTGATCGTACCTATCGGAATTGTATGCGCTCGTGGTCTTGCCCAGCAGCTCCTTCTCTCTGGCCTGGTCGGCCAAATGCCTACGCACAAGATCTCTGTCCTCCTCTGCCGTCAACATCGGAATCAGGTAGATTCTCGACCACATCTTCTCGCGTGCAAGCTCACTGGAAGTATTCGTTAGCACTCCATCTCCCCAACCACAACCACATTTCAGCTCCCCGTCTTATCGCATGTTGGTAATCGACATACTTTTGTTCTCTGATTCCCTGTCCAACTCTCCAGAAGCCGTAGGTCATCAATGCGCCCATTCCGAGAAGCAGATATGCCGGGCGTAAGCCTCTGGCCGGCAAGTTGCGCTATTACGCCGTTAGCACAGTATACAGACGGCCAAATCATCCAATTGACTGAGAATATATACCTTGTACTGGACGGCATTGTAGCCACCAACTGGAGGCAGGTCTTGAGGCATCGTGATGTGTTTGGCAGCTCGTTTGTGGTTCACGCGTGGTGAGCTTCCAGGTGAGGTGAAAGCGGTGAGACGTCGGGTGATCACGTGATATATTTGCAACCTAAGGCACACATAATTGTGCCTTTTCCAGGGCCGAGACTAAGCCCTGTACGGCGATGGTGGGGTTTTCTGCCACTGATTCCAAGAGCATTTCAGGACGCACAAGGTTCTGACCCAGGTCACTTTCAGTAACTGCACCGGCGAACTCAGAGTGGCGCATAACAATCAAGATGGCGGAAATGGAAGAGCGACCCTCAAAAATGAGGAAGCTTGAACCCCTCAGCGATATCAGTAACTCCCAGACGGATGGGCAAGCTGACATTGAAAACAATTTAAAAGCCTCACAACAACCCATTGAGAAACACCAAGCCGAAAGCGCCGTGTCCTCAGACTCAGGACATGAAGAACATGAACAAGACGCTAGCGAAAATAGAACAGCCGGTGATCTTGCGGGCGACTTAGAGACTCCATCTATGTCCAAGAACCAATTGAAGAAGCTTCGCAGGAAGGCTGCGTGGGAAGCCGGCAAAGACTATCGAAAAGAACAGAAGAAAGCCAAGATAACTGCGAAGAGGGCACAGCGAGCAGAAGATAAGGCCGCATTGCTCGCAAGTGGCGTAGATCTAGCCGCCCTGGCGAAACCACGTCCGACACCATCAACACAAGTTCCGGTAACGCTACTATTGGATTGCGATTTCGATAGCTATATGACGGATAAGGAGGTTATGAGCCTGGGCCAGCAGATTACAAGGTGTTACAGCGACAATAAGCATGCGAAATACCGGGCGCACTTGGTTGTTAGCAGCTTTGGCGGGAGACTAAAAGAAAGATATGAGACTGTGCTGTCGAGCCACCATTTAGGTTGGAAGGGCGTTACGTTTTCAGAGAAGTTTTTTGTCGACGCAGGGAAAGATGCCCATGATGTTATGATTGGGTCCGACGGAGGGAGGGTAAAGGGCGCATTGCTAGACGCTCTACTCCCGACCGATAACATTCCGGTGACGGCTCAAGAGTCAGAAACCAGCGAGGAAATCCAGCAACCAAACGAACCGGCCTCTGAACCAGAAAAGCAAACTACAGCTCAGCCTCCCCAACCTCCGAATGGCTCCGGGTCATCAATCACTTCCGAACCAGTGTCGACACCCCAGATTCCCGATATCCCAATTCCAACTACTCCTCAAATTGTGTACCTCTCTTCCGACTCGGAGCATACCCTCCACTCACTCTCACCATACACCACCTATGTCATCGGTGGCATTGTAGATAAGAACCGCCACAAAGGGCTCTGCCACAGGCGGGCCAACGAGCTCGGCATTCCGACAGCGAAGCTACCCATTGGAGAGTTTATGCAGATGCAGAGCCGCACAGTACTAACAACGAACCATGTGGTTGAAATTATGGCGAACTGGCTGGAAACGGGGGACTGGGGCAAGGCATTCTTGAAGGCGATTCCAAAGAGGAAGGAGGCGGTCTTGAGGAAAGGTGGAAAGAAACAGAGGCCAGAGAATGAAAAAGAAGGTGAAGATGAAGGCGAAGATGATGTTCAGGAAGAAGATACGATGGAGATGGATGAAACGAATAATGACGAAGCTACACCCCAGATTTCAGAGGGGCAGAATATTGGAGCGGCTGATGAGACAGTTTAAGAAACTGCTAGATTTGCTGGAATATTTTTGTCCACGCTTATTCTAAAAGTAGGCTCGGGGCCTTGTTGATATTTTCTATGTATATACCAGGAGCGTCAGAAAAGTTAACATACACCCGACTTCAAAGAAAACTATCAAAGCAGGGTGTATCATGCTATGCCGAGGGTTCGTGGGAAGTATCGCCAGAAACAATTTCTAGAAGCAGATAGATTCTCTACCAGAGCTTGTTGTTGCACTTTACATGTCTTAGTTTTCGAGATGTCGTTCACTAATGGGATTTCCGGAAAAATATTTTGGCTGCATCTCGATACTTCTGTACTAACAATACCTGGTCCGGTGTCTGTTAAATACGCCGTCAGTTAAATACGCTGTCAGAATAAACAAGCTCATCAACTTCAGCTGGCCACGAAAGCAAGTCATACCGCCATATTATTGTTCACCATATTGCGCGGCACTGACACAGACCCACTACAACACAAAGCTTCCGCATCTCAATACTCATCGTTGACCCCATCCTGCTACGTACAACTTCACAAGAGCAATGACCCACCCCGTCCTCGCTCTCCTCACCATCGGGCTCTCGATATGCATCGTCCTGCACTGGCAGTCAACGGGCCCCTGGGCGGACTTCTTTCAGCTTATCATCCTCGCCGCACTCTCCATGAAGGTCCTGGCTTGGATAATATGGGCATCATTGTGGGAGGGCTGGGAGTGGGTGGAGGATGATGATGAGGAATATGAAGATGAGGAGAGAGAAATAAGAGAATACTGGCGTATGAGAGATGAGGAGGAAATGAGTGGGATGGTGGGGAGCGTGATAGACGGGGGAGAAGGGGAATAAAATGAAATTGGAGTGGTATAACTTTGGTTTGTGTGTGTGTATGAAGGCCAATCCATGGGGATATGATATTTGTGAAGCTGCTGGTTGGTACTTTTAAGGGAGAGGTTGTTATCACGGAACAACAAAATAGCCAAAAAAAATAGCAAAAACATACAACAGTGGGTATTCGCTAGTGTTCACCCACCCAACTACTAATCCACCGATCTCAAGCTTGAAGTGGATTAATACTCAGGATGAGAAAATGCCCGATTAGGTAGTTTGAACCGCCAAGAACTGTCAGATGGAATCCGCGTTTTAGGCACCAGTAGCCCCCTCGCCGGCCTAGGTTACAACGATTAGTATGGAAGCTCGATCATAATGTGCAGCTCCTTGTCTCTGGAATCGCGCTAGCGGCCGCCCACACCTAGAAAACCCCAGTGCAGGCCCGCGCGCCTGCCCTGCTCATGACTAGTTAGAAGGGAGCTATGTACGGTCACGTCTCCATCACAACAGTACAAACATTCTCTCACATTGACAAACTCTCTGAAGAAGAGGACGACAAAGATGAAAACACTTGGTCTCCATTACAAGTTGCGTCAGCAAAAGGAGACGCAACCACAGTTTCGCAGCTTCTCAGTGAAGGCACAAGCCCTAACGAACCTCCTAGAGGATGGTACGGAAAGTCTGCACTACAAGCGGCTGCAGTAACTGGTCACTTACCCGTCATACAATTGCTATTAGATGCTGGAGCTGAAGTTGATGCTCCGGGCGGGAATAATGGCGGGCATACAGCACTGACCCTGGCTGCAGGACAAGGACACAATGGTGCTGTAAATGCGCTGCTTGCTAGCGGTGCAGATGTTAATACCACGCCACATCGCTACTGCGGGAGAACGCCGCTTCAAGCTGCAGCTGAAGGCGGACACCTGGCGATGGTTAAGGGACTCTTAAATGCTGGAGCCAATGTCAATGCGGAGTCTGCACACAATCACGGCAGGACAGCACTTCAAGCCGCCGCGGAGAACGGATATCTCGAAATTGTCACCCTTTTGCTGGCACGTGGTGCAGATGTTGACACACCGCTCAAGAGATATAAGGGCTTGACAGCTCTACAGGGTGCTGCTTTGGGTGATCATATGGAGGTTCTTGAGATTTTGTTAGCTGTTGGTGCTGATGTCAATGCTAGGGGGAGTTACTTCAATGGCTACACGGCGCTAAATTCTGCATCTGAGGCAGGGAATGTGAGGATTGTGAAGAGATTGCTTAAAGCCGGTGCGGATATGAGCATCACTTCTGGCAACAAGCATTGGAACGCGCTGCAGATTGCGAATTTTTATGGTCATACGGAGGTTGCTATATTGTTGCAAGAAGCTAGTACACAAGCTCAAATCAAATAACGATAATATTGTTTCCTAGTTAGATGCTACCACAGCTTTCATACTAACCCTCAAGCCCACCTCATAACTGACAACCCTAGAGTAATTTCAATTGAAGGCGAATACGCAAACTTCCATCAGCTCATTGCTATAGCTTCATCCAAATACCAAACCTATTACTTCTACATTAGAGGGATAGATGCCGCGAGTCTTATCAGTGCGGGCTGAACCAAGTGGAGGATACACATACTACAAATGTCAAGACCCTGTAATAGCTTTCACCTGGGATGCCCAGTTCTCTTGAGTCTATGGTCGTATGTGGTTATTATTCTTGAATTGAAACATAAGTACCACGTTACTGGTATACAGCAGAATCTTTAGAGAGAGACTCCCTCCTCTACCCTGCCTACGCGTTTAACCTATAAGCTGAATTGGCATTTCAGTCTCTTCAAACTCAAAATAGGTGGTTTATTTATTTTACATCATCCTCAGAACCCTCCTTTTTCACCCTCTTTGTAACTTCCTAAAGAGAGCTTTAGACCCTAGTAACAATGTTCTAAATATCCCTACAACCTCGCCCTCCCCTCCTCACCCATGAGCTCTTCTACCCTCGTAAAGCGCTCAAAAAACCTAAGACACCCCGCATTCGCCAGCGTCGCGCTCGCCACAACCTTCTTCTCGCTGATAATCGCCTTCACCGGCACCTCGACCTTCTTCCCATTAATCGTCATCGGAAGCTCCGGACACTCGAATATATACTTCGGCACGTGGCGCGCGCTCAGCGCCTTCCTGATTGCGGCCCTAATATCGGCCTCGAGCTCCGCCGTAAACTTCGCGCCGGAGCGCATCTGCACGAAGAGAAACACGCGCTCGTCGCTGTCGCGCGGCCGCTGCTGCCCCACGCAGATGCTATCGAGGATGGTGGGGAAGTGCTGGACGACGGAATAGATCTCGGCGGAGCCGAAGCGCACGCCCGATGGATTGAGGACGCCGTCGCTGCGCCCGAGGAACTCAACCCCGCCGGTCGACGCGATGATGTGGATGTAGTCACCCTGTGTCCAGACGTCGGCGAGCTGCGAGAAGTACGCTGAGTGGTAGCGTTCGGCACCGCCAGCGCCCCAGAACATGACGGGCATGCTGGGGAAGGCCTTGCGGACGACGAGCTCGCCGGGTTGGCCTCGCGGGACGGGGACGCCTATAGGAACTCCACTGCTGTTTGTGGAGGATAAGGACTCAAAGACACCGATGTCCATTGCCAGTGCCGGGCGTTGCAGTTCGCCGGCGTAGACGGGGAGGGTGGGAACCTGGGCCGCGAAGCAGCATGCTGTGTCTGTACCACCGGCGGAGTTGGCGAGCTGGACGTGGGCTCCGAAGGCGGTGCCATAGAACCAGGCGTACTGCTGTGGAAGGAGGGCAGCGCCGGTGCAGTTCACCATTTCCAGGGCGGAGAGGTCGAATTGCTTCTTCGGCTCGATCCCGCGGCGCTCGAGTTCTTCGAGGTAACGGGGGGAGATGCCGAGATGAGTGACTTTATGCTGGGCGGCAATCTCTAGAAGGACGGTGGGGGCGGTATGGAAGGGCGAGCCGTCATAGGTGATGATGTGGGCGCCGGTAAGGAGGGACGTGATGGATTTATTATACATGGCCCAGGAGGTTGTGGTGAAGATCATTTGTGTGGAGGAGGGGCCGATGTTGTAGTGGAGGAGAAGTTCTTTCTTTTGGGAAATGAGAACGCCACCTGCGCCATGGACGATGCATTTTGGCTGACCGGTTGTGCCGGACGAGTAGGCAATTAGGTAAGGTATGTCGAAAGCGTGTTGGGGGAATAGTTTCTCTCGTGTAATAGGCTTCGCGGTAGCTAAGAACGTAGGGAGGGACTGGCTCTTGGAAATCTGCGAAATATCTCCCACATCTGAACCTCTCGGGCAAACTATGAACTTCTCAAATTCCGGCGTGTCCTTCAATGCACTCGCCACTTCGATGGCCTTCTGCTTGAGAATAGTTTTCTTTCCCGCATACACAGCGAAGTCCTCCATCAGCACAATTCGCGGCCTGACCTGCAGCAGCCGGTCAAGAATACCCTTCGTCCCCATGTCTGTGCTAGTGCTCGTAAAGATTGCACCGAGCGCCGTCACTGCGAGAAAGACGAGCATCGTATTAAGCGTGTTTGATGCGACAATGGCGACACGGTCTCCGGGGTTTACTCCTGCATTCCGAAATGCTGAGGCGTAGCGCGCGACAAGTGTTCGCAGCTCGTCCCAGGTCACGGAGCGGACATCGGTATTCCCTTCCCGGATGCTGGTTACGGCGAGCTTGTTAGGGTCGCGACCAGGGCCGTAGAGAATATTTTCAGCGAGGTTGAGTCTCACACCGTCGAACCACTTCGGGATGGTGTGCATGGGAGCGGAAGTATTGACAACCTGGCTGCATCATTAGAGAATTTATCGTGAAATACAGGGCGGAAGAGTACTTTGCTATAAAGGCCCGTGTGAATAATATCAGAATAATGGAAGACATCGTCCCAGAAATCGGCATAGCGAGATGTCGAGTATTCATGAATATCGTCGTATGTCTATTCTGAAATATTAGACGTCCATCTCCTAAAACGATGCAACGTTTATCTGCTCATAACGAGTGTCTACTCACCTGTAGGCTCAAATTATGCCGCTTATTGACATAGTAACGGAAGCGTTCGAGATATGTTGTTTCTGGATGGGGATGCCGCCAGAGTACCCTGGGAGTAGTGACGGCGGTAGTTTGTGACATGATGAGGAAACACGGAAATCAATGTAATTTGAGTTGGCAAATCTAGAGAATGGATCGCCGAAGAGAGTATAATGGGCAGCAAAGTAATAGAGCCAGCGAAGGCAGACCGGGGCCTCGGTGGTACTACATACCGAACGACGCTACTCACAATGTGGACGATTGTCTACTGCCTAATGTGCCTTATTCCCTAATTCTGTGCCGAGGAGTACGGACTTGTGTAGGAAGCTGCACAAACCCAGGAAGTATGCTGTTAACGCTAAGTTGCCGTGGGAAGATATTGCATTGCCGTCGGAGGACATTGCCGTGGGAAGCTGCTCCGGCCGCGCGACGGCGGTTGTAGAAAGCAAGTTCCCAACCTGAGTTGGTAGGAGCGGGGTACCGGACCGCTCCCTGTTGGCACCCCTGTTACTGCCTTAGCGTTCTTTAACATTACCCTGTTACCCCGCACATAAAGCCCCACTTCTCCAAACTTTCCCCAACTTCCGTCCCGTGGAATTGACTCCGTGAAGCTTTTCGGCTTGTTCTCCACCCGTAACCAGCCGACTGTATAGAACTTTATGTGGAAGTTCTTGCTTGGATTGTTGAGTTCTGTGTAGGGACATGTTTGTGGATCTGTCTCATTCACCTCGTCGCAGAAGCGCATTACCAAAAAGGCTGCCCTTATTGCCCTTCTTGCGCTTCTCACCTCTTCTTTAATCCCAGTGTCACGTATTTTTGCTCAGCTTCTCTGGTCTCTGCATTTCCATTTTTGAACTGAATTTTTTTTCTAATAAGCCATTCACCATGCCTAAAGCAATAGTAATGGATGAGCAGCCTGGGAAACCAGGGAAAGTCTACTGGCCGTACGTCCTCCCCATTGCTCCTCCCACTCACAAGCTCACTTCCCTCAGACTCAAAACCATCACCGTACCACTTCCTACCCCCGGCCCTAACGAGCTGGTTGTACGCATACTCTGCGTAGCTCTTAACCACCGCGACCTCTTCGCCCGGCAAAAGCTCTACCGCGGTGCAGCAGGAAACATCCCCATCCTCGCAGACGGCTGCGGCGTCGTCGTGTCAGCCGGCTCATCCGACAATGAGAAAAAGTGGAAAGGAAAGCGAGTGCTAATTGCGCCAGCGAGGGGATGGGACGCTGATCTTAGGGGCCCGGAAGGGGAATTTGCGATCCTGGGGGGCACGAAGCAGTATCCTGATGGCACTTGCCAAGAATTCATCCGTGTCCCCTCTTCCCAGGTCCTCGCCTGCCCATCGCATCTGTCCGATGCCGAAGCGGCTGCCGTTCCTCTCGCCGCCCTCACTGCCTGGCGTGCAACAATGGTGAAGGCTGCCGTTTCTGAAGGGCAACGCGTGCTCGTCACTGGCATCGGTGGCGGCGTCGCGTTATTTGCCTTGCAATTTGCCGTTGCTGCTGGTGCGGAGGTGTGGGTTACGAGTGGCTCCGCAGAGAAAATTGCCAGGGCCGTTGAGTTGGGGGCGAAGGGAGGAGTGAGTTATAAAGAGAAGGGCTGGGCAGAGAAGTTTTTAAGGCTTACGAGTAAGGGGGAGAAGGGAGGGTTGTTTGATGCCGTAATTGATGGCGCAGGTGGAGATGTGATCACAGCGGCAGTCATTTTGATGAGAACCGGGGGGATTGTGGCGAGTTACGGAATGACTGTGGGCCCAAAGGTGGTTTTTCCTATGCCGGCTGTGATGAAGAATATTGAGGTGCGTTTGCTTCTTTATTTCCTTTTCCTTCTTTCATATTGTATTCTTATAAAGGCATTGCCAATGTTGACAACACTTCCGCTCGCAGATGCGTGGTTCGACAATGGGCTCACTCGCCGAACTGGCCGATGCAGTACGCTATATTTCTTCGAAACGTATCGTACCCGTGGTTGATTCTGTGCACTCGCTATCCAACATTGAGGATGCGTTTGATGTTATGAAAGTAGGTAGGAATTTTGGGAAAATTGTGGTGAGGGTGCAGCAGGAAAGCGCAAAAATCTGATGTGAATAGATTGTGAGATATTGTCTCAGAGGACGGATGGTGCAAAGGACAGAATAGGAAAGATTAAAGAAGCGTTAAAAAGCATCATTAGTATGAGTTAACTTTCGAGTAGCTAGTCATTTGCTATCCTTCTTTATATACTGCCATATGCTAAACAGAATACTCCATGAAAGTCCCATGAAAGTTCCAAGGAAGATTATAATGGAGACTTATCACCCTCGCATTGATTATATACTAAATACTATACTAATGTGCCACCAGTCCGCCATCGATACACAAATCCGTACCCGTAGTGTACGCGCTCGCCTCGCTCAGAAGCAGGACCACCGCGCCCTTCAGGTCCCGCCGGTCGCCGAGCTTACGCATCGGCACGTTTTCTTCGAGCTCAGCGATCACATTAGGGCGCTGGTCGATGTTGCGGATGGTCATATCGGTTAGGATATATCTTTTGGACACCATATATTAGCTTCTGTAACCCATATGTCTGTAGTTGTCTCTTCTAGCTAGAACAGCCAAGAAGGATTGCCATTGTCGCCAAAAACAATGAAGAAAATGCAGAAGAAAGAAAGAAAACAAAAAAGAGCAAACTAACCCAGGACTAATCGAGTTTACACGGATATTCCACGGAATCAACTCATCAGCCATCGCTCGCGTCATCGCCAGCACACCGCCTTTCGTCGCGCAGTACCCAGCAATCAACTTCCCAGGCACAGCGCAGTGTGCCCCGACCGAAGCAACGGTCAGAATAGATCCACCAGTGCCTTGGGCTTTCATGTGTTTACCCGCGATTTGCACCGTGAGAAATGTGCCGAGGACCTGTTTGATGTCAGAGGATGCTCAGGGGGTCCTGATATCTTTCGCTGAAGAATGAAAGATAGACAAAAGATTGGTCGGGTGCGATGTACATTAACCATAAGTAGCGATTTCAGCTCCTCCGTCGTCGTCTCGAGGAACGGCTTCTCCATACCGATTCCCGCTGCTGTGATACTTTCGCATTCGTTAGCACACCTCTATTAATATTCTGGGAAACCCCTCACCAGCAATCCACACTCCCGAAATCTCTCTTCACATTCTCAAACGCTGCCTCTAGCCCCGCCGCATCGGTGACATCAACATTGTACAACTTTGCCTTGGCACCGCACTCAGATTCGAGCAGCGCAAAGTCCGAGTGGGGTGTATCCAGACGATCGAAGGCGGCAATGTTGGCACCTACTTCGGCACAGGCTCTGGCAAAGGAGAGACCGAGGCCGCGGGCACCGCCAGTGATGACTACGGTTTTGGAGGCGAGCGATAGGAGCTGGGAGACGTGCGTTTTGCGGTATGAGTCCATGTCCACGACGACTTTGGGGGAAGCGGAGGACGCCATTAGAATGGATATAGCTGGAAAGAGATAGGAAACGGATTCGTTTGCTGAAATGGGCACAGAGATGAGATATTGAAATTGATATAGAACTGTGCAGAGAAGATACCTACTATACTACGTGAACTTGGCTCAAGACTTACCCCGTAGTGCCGATGCCCCGCGCTAAGTTTTATCACATTTCCGTATTCTCTTGTGCTCGGCTATAACTTGGGTAGTTGGTGGTTACTTGCGATGTTGTTTGGGGTTGAGATGCCGATTGTAACAGGGGATGACTGGAAGGACGGCGTACCAATCATCTAGAATGTGGAGAACCCCACCCCCTCAACCACCCAACATAGTGCGGGGAAACCCAACCCTTGAGAACTTACAGTAGCTGTATACAGTCTGATAATCTTGACATAGCTATAGAACATGATACTTTTGAACTCAAACATCCATACGAAAGATACTTGAAGAGATATCGCAAACAATAATTTGCTTCAGCTTGACATCCGCTACAATGTCTTCTCTCTCAGCACCCTCTCCTCCTCCGGCTCAATCCCATGCTCTCCTCTCCTACCCTAGCCCCTCCATTCTCCTCGTCACTCTCAACCGTCCCCTGGCTATGAACGCTCTTCCATTTCAAGCACACTGGGACCTCTCTGAACTCTGGTCCTGGTTCGACGACTCCCCCACCCTCCTCGTCGCCATTCTCACTGGCGCCGGTTCCGCCTTCTGTGCCGGTCAGGACCTGAAAGAAGTCCAAGCTAACCGACTGCAACCGCCCTCTCAGCCATATCTTAAAGGAAGACCGCCGTCTGGATTTGGCGGAATGAGCCAGCGGAAGGGGAGGAAGCCTATTATTGCCGCCGTGAACGGAGTTGCGTTTGGAGGAGGGTTCGAGATGTGTTTAAATTGGTGAGTGGAAAGCGGATAGACAGAATCCAACTGTGGAGTTTTTGCTGCTGTGGAATTGCTATAGATCTTGAAATGGACGCTGATACATCGTTTGGTATAGTGATATCGTCATCGCAAGCCCACGCGCACAATTCGCGCTGCCGGAAGCCCGACGCGGACTCTACGCCTCTGCAGGCGGTCTACCGCGCCTCGTGCACGGTGCTGGGATACAAATTGCGTCAGAAATTGCCCTGACAGGGCGGTCAATCTCAGCCGAAGAAGGAATCCGATGGCTATTTGTGAACCGGATATCTAAAAGTCACGAGACGCTGTTGGAAGAGGCTATTACGCTGGGCCGGGAGATTGCGCGGTTGAGTCCAGATGCGGTGATTGCGACTCGTGGGGGACTGAGAGATGCGCACGAGATGGCAGGATTAGAGGAGACATGGTCGAGGACAAAGGAGAGGTATGAGAGAAAGTTATACAGTGCGCCGAATATGCTAGAGGGGTTGGCTGCGTTTATGGAGAAGCGGGAGCCGAAGTGGGTTATGTCTACTTTGTAGATAAGGGGAAGTGCGTAGACAGGGAGCAAAATCGAGTTTAAGTATATCCTGAACTTTAAATAAAATAAAACGGAATTTACTCTTACTGTCAGCCCTTACCAGGACTATGAGAAGTCTTTGGTGTGTTCTTAATGTGAAAGAAAAACCCTACGACACGACGTTGATATGACTAAGGTGCTATAATATGACATTTGTTTTATTGTCCTTCTTTTGATATGGATATGCTTGTTAACATAAGCAGCGCAATATTTTTCAAGAAAAAATTCGAAAGTAAATGCAGTACATTTACTTTCAAGGCCATAGGTAGCCAACAACAGCCTTTTGAGATATCTAGGACTATGTCTGTCGCCCAAAGAAGTGACAAGACTAAAAGATAGAAAGGATATTCGGAGGGCTACACTCCAGAGTTAGCTACTTTTCGTTCTGATCACATTAGCCACTCCACATAAGCTTACCTAGCTACACCCCCGGTAACATTACACGGCTCACTGGTTACGAAGAAAGCGTATCTCTTTGTCTCTTCGCAATGTTTCGATAGCGCCTCAAGGTGGAAAAGCTCTCCAATCGGCATCCCCCAGCCACCAAGCAAAACCTCATGCAGAAAGTAATCCTTCTGCGGGGGATAGCATTCGAACGAAGGCGCATCGCCTCCGGCCTACACAGTAGCATATTAGCACCGAGCCTGGCTTCATAATATAACTAAATGTCAACGAACATACCGCAGCAAAATGATTATCCCATAGGAACTCCAACATCTCCTCGCTCTGCTCTAACCCACTCAGCTGTGGTGGGCCCTCCCTCAACGCATAGGATCTCTTCTTCTCCTCATCAAGCTCTTCAAATGCAGCGAACCACCCCGACCTTATAAGCAAAATATCACCCTGTCTAAACTCGGTACCCTGGAACGCCGCCACCTCCTTCAGCTGCCCCAACGTAATCGAACCCGTTGCAAACGGGTTGTAACCAGGCGACCCGCCCGTCTCTTTCCTCCATCTGTGGAAATCAAGCAATACTCCCCTCCCAACAATCCCCTTCTCGGCCATATTATGTATCCCCAACTTATCCCCCGCTCCCTCCCCCACAATCTCCTGTTCCGTGGTGCCATTATAAAACAACCTCTCCTTCTGGTACCCAAAGTGCCGTAGCCCATCCCACTGCGAGCTACACTGCGAGTTAAAGCTCCAGGTGTCGTCACACACAACTCGGGGTGGGGCTTTCATATAAACCTCGTGGTGGAAGGCAGCTCGGGCGAAAAATGGCGGGCAGGAGGAGCCGCGGGGGGTGTTCAAAGACCAATTTAGGGAAATGCGGTGGCCAGTGATGATGTTTTCGCGGGCGGCAAGGGCGACGAGGGGGGATGTGAGGAGGTTGAGGGTGCCGAGTTCATCGGAGGGGCCCCAGAGGCCCCAGGCTGAGTGGCGCGGGTGAGAGGGGGAGAGTGGGAGGGCGGAGAAGGGGGGAATACATTTGGGGTTTCCATTTTGGGCTATCATTGTAGAGGAAATGAAGAATTTAATGATAGAAGTATTGCTAAATATCACTCTGTGTTGCTGATTTGGTTTTGTGGAATTATTTCGATTTTAGAAACTCTTTAACGAGAGGGATCCCCAGGAAGCGATACGGGCTCTGACAGCTTTCACGACATGCCCCGCAACCCATGCATGTTGCCCGCGGGGAGATACGATTTGGTTGGGTCCTCGACGATATTTCCGCAGCAATCCGAAGATGCAACCGCACAACAGCTATCGCCGGTAATAACATGTAGCCTCTTGGCGTTTCCCCATGTTTTGTCCAAGAACCCCGCATTATGGGGGTGTTCGGGTGGACTAGTACAAGATTGGAGAATTACTACTTGGCCGTCGTTCCGTGGCAATACTCCGAACATTGGGGAAGTCAAAACTTCCCCTTTGCCGAAAATAACCTCTTCCTTCATAAATTATGGGTACCTCTCATGTTCCTTTTGCCGATTTGAAGTAGAGCTCATTTATAATTTAGGTGTATCGCCGTCTTCCTCATCTCAAACGAAGTCTGACGACTACTATTCTTCACACGCAAGAACGAATTGTTACAACAGACCGCTACAATGCCAGGCCTACAAAAGATCAAAACCGAGTTGACCGATTTGCTCGGCATCAAGCATCCAATTCTCCTTGCCGGTACCTTTCCTCTTATTCTCGCTTCATCCCAGCCACGACCCACTAACCTGATTTCCAGGAATGGCCCGGACATCCTCCGGCCTCCTCGCCGCCGCTGTTTCCAATGCTGGCGGCTGTGGTGTTGTGGGCGGCCTGAACTATACACCAGAACAACTATTCTCCATCCTCAACGACCTCAAGGCAAACCTAAATGACCCCTCCCTCCCTTTCGGCGTCGATCTCGCCCTTCCTAAAATCGGCGCTGGCGCTCGTAAGACCAACCATGATTACACGCACGGACAGCTCGATGCTCTGATTGACGTTACCATCGATAGTGGAGCAAAGCTATTCGTATGCGCTGTGGGAGTCCCACCCAAGCATATCGTGGAGAAATTGCATGCGAATGGCATTCTGGTGATGAATATGGTGGGTGCCCCGAAGCATGCGCGGTACGCGCTTGAGGCTGGGGCGGATATGATTTGCGCTCAAGGTGGCGAGGGGGGTGGACACACCGGGGCCATCGCGACGAGCATTTTAATTCCGGCAGTCGTGGACGCGGTCCAAGGCTATAAATCTCCCATGACGGGCCGCACACCGCTGGTGATAGCCGCTGGAGGAATTCGCGACGGGCGCTCTCTGGCTGCGGCCCTCATGATGGGTGCAGCCGGCGTATGGGTTGGCACGCGCTTTGTGGCATCTGTGGAGGCGGGATGCTCGGAGATGCACAAAGTCGAAGTTACGACTGCAACGTTCGACGACACAGTGCGAACGCTTGTGGTGAGTGGGCGGCCGATGCGGGTTAAGGCAAACGAGTACATCAAGGCGTGGGAGAGGCAGCCGGAGAAGATTTTAGAGCTTACGCAGGCCGGAATTGTGCCGTATGAGAAGGATGTTGAAGACGGGGTAGACGCCGACAGGCCATTTTTGATGGGGCAAGTGGCCGCGGTGATTGGAGAGATCGAGCCGGCAGGGAAGATTGTGGAGGATATGGTCGATGGGGCTGTTGAGATGCTGTCGAAAGGATCAAAGTTCATAGGGCTTGGGGCGCGGTTGTAAGTTTTAGCAGTTATAAGAAAAGAAGCCAAGCTACATACGTGAGGGAGGTTAGTGAACATATAAACGAAGCACTCTGGTTAGTTTACTGCAAATAGATAGATTGTTAGATGATGAAATTATACAGAAAACTACTGAAACAGGGCGCCTAATTGCCAAGTCCCATGTCCGTGGCAGAACATCCCGAGATTTATACATAATCTTGTCGCCAAAACATAAGAAGAATGACCCCTGTACTTATTATTTACTCCTATCTTCCCCCCTTAAAAATCGCCTCTCATATCCTCTCCTTTCCTACCCTCCAGTATGCTTCCTCCAAGATACATCCCAAACTGACTCTCTACATTCAGCAGCCCTTTTAACATATCCCATCGAATATCGCTCGAGTCAAGGTTAAGATAATCGGGCGACGGTACGCCCTCGACCGCAGGAGCATCCGCATTTATCCCTGTGGTGTCGTTGCTGTGACTGAGGTCGAACATATTAGAATTGACGGAGAAGGGTAGCGGAGATAAGTTCAAGAGAGGTTCGGTAGTCGAGTGGACTAACGGAGTAAGATCTACCAGAAGCAGTTGGTGTTCTGGGGTCGAGTTGTATGCGTCAGGCTGATGTGTTGGAAGTGACGGCGATGGCGCATGGTCTGTACCCTCCCATGGTGCCTCCAGGTTGAAACTGAGCGTGTCGGCGAAGACATGCAGAACTTCAAGGGACTTCGCTGCAGAAATGTGCCCCTTAGCAGCAGCCCGTAGGCCGCGCCACAGTATTATGATATGCTGTGCGAGGGTGGCAGTCTGGGACTCGGTAGCGTTGTTATTATCACCATTATGCATGACGTCTTCGAGAGGCATCGAGCGCAACCGATACGCAAGCAATAGTACGATGCTAGCACGGACAATATGCGTGCAAACCATGTCATTACAGCGGTGGGAGAAGACGTCCTCCCAATTCTCTGTGCGGGCGACGCGCTGCATAATGCGTGCGGTGAGTGTGGCGATCTCGATGCTTTTCTTAAGGCAGAAGCTGCGCATGGCGGCGGAGAGGCTGCCATCCGTGAAATGGCGGCTGAAGAGGGCAAGGCGGGCCTGTTGGCCGACGAAGACGAGTTTGAGAGTTGATGGCTCAATGGCTGAGGTTTCCGACGGGTCGCAGAGACCACCAGGGTACTTCTGCCAGCACGCAAAGAGTTGAGCGTCGATCTTCTTCATCGTTTCCATGTCACTGTCTTCGTAGTGCGAGATAGCGCCAAACTGGATGATGGCGTCGAGATTGATGACGACTGAGATGGAGGCGCGGAAGAAGTCGAATGATTCTGGTGCCGTCGTGCCCTTGTTATCAATTTCATTTGGTAGATCGACATCGCAGTCTTCGTCTAGGAGCGAAACGGGACGCCCGCAAGTCAGGGCAACGACGCGGTCCACTATGTAGGCGCCCCAGAAGAGGCGGTTCCGCGACTCGATTTCAACGTTAAAGAGTTGATGCGGCGATGGCCGCTTGTGGAGGCCGAGGTCCTGCACTATGCGGGAGGTGATGCCTGTCATGACCCAACAAGGGCTCGGAAGAGAGGCACCCATTAAATAGACACTCATAAGAAGGCTGATAATTGCATCGTCTAATGTGTAGCGTGCTTTGATCAGCCTTCCGCCATGATATCTCCGGGCGGCCTCAAAGAACTCCCATCCATTCTTCATCTGACGGCCGCTATTATGTCTGACTTCGGCTAAATCAGACATTTGTGCCCCAACGGCCCAAACCATCATAAGGATAGAAAAGTCGGCCACGATCTGGTCATGCTCGTAGTGTACAGGGGACCCCGTGTAAATGCGCTGGAACTTGATGAGGATCGAAGGCCAGTACAACATTGGGGTATGCGCTTGAACACTTGTGCTGTACACCTCCAGCAGCTTAGCTCCGAGGGGCTGCAGTGGTAGCTGTGAGCGCAACTCTGCCGATAAATTTGACTGCACAGCATCCTGCCGCACCGTCTCCAAAGAAGGGCTCCACAAGGCCCTTGACGACGGCAGCTCGTAGCCTAGCTGCTGCACATATTCACGTACGTTGTCTAGGAAGACCATCTCAGAAGTTGCGCCAAAGAAGTGATGTGCCTTTTTCCCATCACCTGTGACATAGGATTGTAGGCTCGAGCTGCCGTGGGTGGAGCGTCGTCGCCTTCTCCGCAAACAGTCCGTGTCTATGGCCTCAGATGCAGATCCGCTGTCTGAAAGCACATCCGCCGTTCTCTTGGTTCCAGTACTCGAGCAATTTGGTGTCGGCACTCGAGTTTGAGACCCCTGGCGAGTATGATTACTTGTAGATCCCGTTCCATTCACGCCTGACGTGCCCGGAATATTTTTAACTTGCTCCGATACTTTCTTTAAAGTCTGTTCAAGCTCACGTAGGCGCATCCTAATAGGCACGAAATAAATACACGGTCTCCAAGGAATGTTGAAACTAGGATTTAAAAAGAAGGAGCCATACTTACTCAGAAATTGCGTTTGGCCCAGAGGAGCTCGAAACATCCGCCACCTCGCACACAATGCCTGCAGAGACACACGAAGAGCATTGTCCTGTCCGTGACGTGTCACACTAGATACGAGAAATCCGTCAACATTAAGCCTCCTAGGATACCAATCGGCTATTCTCTCGGACAGGAGTTGAAACCCATGACTTTGCACATACCTTAGTTTTCCTAGTCCGGCAGGCGTTACATGCTCTGCTCTCACGCTGCCTCCTAAAAGGGCGCCTGAAGCGTGGTTTCTGGTTTTCTTCTGTACTTGGCGATCGAACAGCAGCTGGGACAGCAACAGGGGCAGCAGAAGGAACTGCAGAAGGAGCATCAGTAGAACGAAGAGTCGGCACCAAGATCTCTGCCACCACAGCCGGTTCTTGAGGTCTCATGGTAGAATGTCTGTGTCTTGGGCACCCACATGCAAACCAGCTCCTAGTCTCGACTAAATCGAAATGGGGATGTAGATTTGGCAATGCAGTTATAATGTTAGTGACTGTGGAGACTTCATCTACCAGATATGAAGGCAAAGTTTAGTTGTAAGGTCATGACATTATTGCAGTGAGGTTGAAGGCTCAACAGAGCAAGATGCGGGGAAGACGGCTAGTTCTCTAGGGCGTCATACAAAATCCGGGGTCGAAAAGTGGAGAAGGTATCCTGTAAACGATGTAAACAATGTATACGGAATAATAGTGTAAGTGAAGTGAACTAAGATAAATGCGTCCACTAACTTTGGCTACTATTAACAATCTCAGTTATGTTATTAGTAAATGAGTAATTAGGGTCTAGAACAAATCAAGGGCCTCTGAAATCCCGCATGTTCGGATATAAATACTTTGGTCGCCGCCCTTAAATGTGTCCCAGAACACAGCCCAACCACGAATATATCACATTCGCGAATAGGCCAGCCGGAACAAATGTTAATTGTGTACGAAACAGGGGGCAAGGTGTCACAACAACAAGGATAACATAACTAATAGACTAGTATTTGAAAACCTGCTGCTTTTCAACTCTTGTGTCTAATTATACTATGTATATAAATACTTATCTAGGCCTTATTTTTCAGCAAGAAGGTGCTCCTGGCCCTTGGGCATATCAGACGTATGACCGACTTCAAGAGCTTGGAATTCCATGGATAAGATGGCCCGCTTTCTCACCAGACATGGGCCTAATTGAAAGTATAGGATTTTATGAAGGATTGGCTACAGAATACGTATTCTAACGACCATAGGAATTATTAGCAGCTTCGACAAGTTGTTATTGACGTGTGGGAAGGAGTTTCTAAAGACTGGGTTATGGAACTACTCTCTTATCTTAGGAGTCAATGAGGAAGTGGTGTCAGACATTCATTGACGCGCAAGGTGACGAGACAAAGTACTAGATTAGAGCGGCACTGCCAAACTTACGTAGTGAATTAACGTATATTACTCCTGTTAAGAGTAAGTCCTGCTTTTATCTTTCTATGGAGGTACAATAGCGGGACGATTCTATTATCAGGGAGGCGCTAGTTCCATATATGGTCGAGACTCGTGAGCAACGCCCACAGCATTATGAGATTTAGCTGCATGTGTGGAAATAAAAAGGTTGTCTTGCCGAGATCCGCGGGTATCATCCGTGGCAGTACTTCGGGAGATTAGTCAGCAAAGAATACTAGCGGGAGTTTGCCAAGGGACAAACGTCCCACGGACGGCTCGTTCCAGCAACCGATTGAGTATTGCCCTGAATAGGCCTCTGACTTGACATACGGAACTTGTTATAGAAGTGCCTGAAATTGTGAAGCTATCAAGCCTTTGGGTCTCAAGATTCTTAGAGAGCAAAGAACCAATATTATTAGCCTTTCGAGCCTGGCTATGCTAGATATTTGGTACTGAAAGCCACATCGGCCTCCCTCGGATGAGCATAAAAGCGTGAACAAAACTGCAAGAACCTTTACTCCGATTCTCTATGTTGTGTACCGAAATTGCGGGTTCTGGGAAAATAGTTAGCCTTGGTCTGCGAAGAAGAGAGAAGGTGACCGACCTTCCTGTCAGTGAGATCATCCTCATATGCATGGTCAAAGCCTTCAGGGATACCAGCCTCATCACGAATATTGTTATCCCGAATTGCGAGATACCAGTATATGGCAATGAGAGCCATGGTCGCCAAAGCCGTCGCGAGCACGCCGATGAAGGCAGGAGCGTATGCGGGCGCATCTTGCGGCTTGAAGAGCCTATGACGTGGTTAATATATGTCGGGTTGTCAGGTAATTAGGGGTAGGACTCACAAGGGCCCAATGAGATTCCCAACACAGTAGCCGATAAAGAGACCAGCAGCGTTCAGCGTCCTCTTCGTATAACCAGCGCTATTTGCCATGACTACACCGAGGAGGACGGCATAAGTGCCCCCTAAGGAAGCAATGATATACGCGGCAAACAGAAGTCCACCCTTGTTGCTTCGCGGAAGCTGCCACTGCAATATACACGAGACAACAGTCGGTACTTGACAACATAACATAATAATACACCTCTTGTTCTTGAACTTGTAGGCAGCATAAGCAGCACCGAGCTCAATGCAACCCGTGATAAATCCAGCTGGAATGGTAAGCAGCAGAGTGTTCAGCGGATTCAAACCGAAGTTTTGCACTATAATCGGCGTGAACGTCGAGTACGGTCCGTTACCAACCATCATTAGCAGCGCGATTAAGAAGTGCAGCCAAAAGCGGACGTCAAGTACGGTCTCCACGACCTGCTCGCCCTTCCAGTGGGTATTACGCACCCCAGTGTTATTCTCCTGCATGCGCGCCACGGCGATATACCGCTCACGAGGTGTAAAGCCCCTTGCGCGGATAGGATCGGGAGGGAGAAAGAAGTATACTACTACGGCCCATATGATCGTAATGGCGCCGGCAACGAGGTACATATACTTCCACGGGCTCAGCGTGCCCTTGATCTGCCCGAGGCCGTAGTTGATTAAGGGGGAGACGACGCCAGCATAGCCCGTGCAACAGAACCACGCGCCCATGCGTAGTGCTTGCTCTTGTTTGCGGTACCAACCGCCGACGACGATCATGAAGATAGGAGAGACACCACCCTCGAGCAAGCCGAGGAGGAAGCGCTGCGCCCAGAGGCCTTGGTAATTGGTGCAGGCGGCGGTGGCCATGAGGCAGACGCCCCATACAACTATTAAGCCAGCGGCGACGCGTTCGATCGGGTACTTCTGTGCGAGTAAGGAGCAGGGGTAGGAGCCGAAGAGGAAGCCGATATAGAGGATTGCAGAGCTAAAACTATCTGTGATAATGCTTTGTTAGTCTTAGAAGACCGGCGGCGTACTAAGGAGTAATAAGAGGAGGGAGCTTACATCGATTTCCGACGTTGAGATCTAGGTCAGTTCTGATGCCGAAGATGGCCTTAGAGATGTCAGTTTTCATATACCAAGGGCTAGGTTTTACATCATAACTAACTGCTTGCGAGAGCATGGCTTTATCATAATACTGTAAACCATATCTGTCATCCTCAGTCAGCACACATTTAAACTAACATTTTGAAAGGTTTCTTTTAACGGCACTTACGTGAAACACAAAATGGGAAGGAGCTGCCAGTCCAGTTTTCGGAGAAGCCTTTTTTCCTCCTCGGGAGACCACGCATCATCGCCGTGCTCCTGGGCAAGGACTATCATGGCCTCATCGTTGTAACGAGTGTCGGCTGACTCGGTCTTCAAGGGGTTAATCACTACTTGGTCCGCTGTGGTGTGGGTTCCAGATGAGGTCTTCTTGATGTCCTCCTTGTGGGTTGCAGATGAGGTCTCCTTGATGTCCTCTTTTTCGGAAACCATTGTTTCGTTGACGTTTATTTCCAGCTAGAACTTAGTATGTGGGATGGTATAGAAGAAAGAAAGGAAGGAGTCGTGAGTGATCTCTGGCAATGTAAATCACTATTGCACAGATAATACGTAGTAGACTTCTAGATCCGGGTCTCCCAGGCTGTTTTAAACTCCTAGTAGTGCTAAGAAATGCGGGAAAGTCCCCATGGCACTATTCTCCATCTCCACTACGTCCCCGGACTATAGCCCATCCCCACGGGACAGCTGCTTCCCCGCAGCTACCCCAGACAAGTAATTGTATTGCCAAGAACCTCCCCGGATTATGAGAGTCCGTGCTGAAATGATGAAAGGCTGGGGAACCACACCATAGTCGGGATATCCACGGAATTACGGGGAATTTGGTAAATTCGTAGCTATGTATGTGGCGTTCAATGGAAAGATTTTAAATTGCTCCGTGGAGTGGTCCACGGATGAGCATCCGCGGCTGCTGCGTAAATGACTCCTGAACTCCTGAACTCCTGAATTCCAAAACATCACCAGTCGTACAAGCCATTCATGCGTTAGAATTTTTAAAACTACGCGTCCTGCAATTGGTCGGCTAGATGAAATCTTGAGCTGTTAGTATACACCCATGAATACATCTTAAAATCTGCGCTCTGTTCCTGCAGTCCTACCGAACTTCTAGGTGGTGCGAAAAATAGAGCTTGTTTAACCTAACGAAAGAGAGCAGTCAATAATAATGAATGGAATTTGTGTAATTGAGTCTTGTTCTCGGTTTTCTTCTTCTGGTTGCAACACACAGTTTTAAGAATCTAATTGATTCAACTACAGTTTACTTTAGAAACGAAATAGTAATCTTCTACGGTGTTTAGTAGACTAAGTAACTTGCGAGCTATGCTTATATCAAGAATTCCAAATCATGATCCAGAACCTAAGGAAGTAAAGTTCCAGACTTCTTGGGTGGTTCATGTCTATAGCCACTTAAGTACAGGCCGCTTTTTACAAAACATCTTACGATATATACCGATCTAGGTAATGTAACCAAGTACTATCTTCTTCGGCTGATATTTTTTATTGTATTCGAGACCTCTAGATAACCTTTCCTGTGAATTAGTATTTTTATTCATTAACTTTAAATATTTATAGCACGTCAGAGTATGTCGTACGTTACGAATTGCAAGAGCCGGCTCGTCGAACGTCGCTTCCTTGGAAGAACAAGTAGGTACATCATGCCACTCAATGACATTCAAATGATTTCATATTCATGTGGCATGTACGCTGTGTTTGTAAATTTATGAAAATAAAGGCTATGTATGAGAAAAAAACGAGGCAATGTAGTGTAGAGGTAATAACTCAAACTTGGAGCTTCTCAACGCCCTCGTTCTTGCCCTACTCTGGTCTCCCTGCCTCTCTCTCTGTAACAACCGCCGCAACGTCGACTTTCTCCGGGTTATTTTTTCTTTCAATTTTTTCTTCCAAGCTCTTCTTCTTCTGCACATGATCCCTCAAATACTCGTCATCTAGGTAAAACGTCACATCATCTTCTGGACTGAACTCCTCTCTCGTAAACCCATTTCCGAGATATCCCCACCGATTGCCACTCATATACTCAATTTCATAATCCTCATACTTCGGTTCCGCCATGTGATCGAAAAACGCTAGTCGGCTCCCTGGCCACATTACCAGCGGGCCATCCGTGGTTCCCTGCTTGAACCAACTCGAACACGGATCTACCCACGCCGTGCGCTTCAAATACATGGCCGCATGCTCTCCAAAATCCCTCGTGGCTCCCTCCTTTGGTGAGAGTCGCCTTATGTGCTCCTTGCGCATCTTGCGGATGACTTGGAGGAAATGCTTCGTCCCCAGTGTGAGCAGCGGTAGCACAGAGCCCTGTGCAACCGGAGAAAAGGGACCAGAGTACATGAAGTAGTTTGGAACGTTTGGCACGCCAACTGCAGCGTACGATAGTGGAAGCCCTGTCCATTTCTCTGATATAGATTTCCCGTCGAGGCCAATAACAGGGAACTTTGGGCGGAAGGAGGTGTCGAAGCCTGTCGCACAGATTATCACGTCGACTTCAACTTCGACACCGTCGGCAGTAAGGAATCCGTTAGGAGTAATACCGCCAATAGTATCGGTATAGCAGGTCGTTTTCTCGCCTGCGAGGCACTCAAGGAAGCCATTACCGGGTGTGGGGCGACGACAACTGACGTTGAAGTCCTTAGGAATAATCTTGTCGATGAGACCAGGGTTGTTGCTAAGCTTAATGCACATCTCCTTGTACGAGAACTCGTTCGCTTCGTCCGATTCCTCGGTATTGCGCAGCACGAACTTAAATCGCTGATTTAGCTCCAGCTCAATCATCTTCCTGTATTCTCTGTACTTCTCAGGGTCGCGGGCCCATTCTGCCTTTTGATCCTCTGTGTACTGGAAGTTTGCGCCATTGGGTCCTGCAAACTTCTGTCCAAAACCTGCAGTAATCCAAGTAGGGCTGCGTACCCATGTATACAACTTTGAGATGTCTTTATAGATGGAGGCGACGACTTGGACGCCGGAGCTTCCAGACCCTATGACAGCAACGCGCTTGCCTTTGAGGTCGTATCCCGTCTCATAGCGCGCTGTGTGAAACATCTTTCCCTTGAACGTATTGAGTCCTGGGATTGTTGGCCATTTCCATGCACTGCATTCTCATATTAGTTTGCATCTCAAATAGCATGGAAATGCAACACATACTTTAGAAATCCCGTGCCGTTCAATAAAAAATCTGCATCCTCATGCCATTCCTTTACTATATTTCCTGCCTGATCGCTCTGCGCCAGGCTAATAATCCACCTTGACTTTTCTTCCTTCCACACGGCCTTCTTCACATCCGTGCGCAGCGTAATATACTTATACATATCCTCTTTCGTTGCAATCATCTTCATATATTCCCAAATCTCCTTCGAGCCCGAGTAATAGCTTGTCCAATTCGGATTTGGGCACCAAGCAAACTGATAGCTAGCACTGGGAATATCACATGCACACCCGGGATAGCGATTCTCAAACCATGTCCCACCAACATCCGCATTCTTTTCAAAAACCGCAAACTCGACGTTGAGTTGTGGGAGCGTCTGCACAGCATGATGCAAGAAATCAATGCCGGCGGCGCCGGCGCCGATGACCACGACTCTGAAGGGTTCAGCAGGAGGCTCATTGATCATGAGCTCATTAATGCGGTAGCCGTTCTCAGAAACCGCATCATAGGAGGGGTGATAGGCTGGGCGTTGTTTGGACGATGGGTGAGCTTCTGTGGTGTTGCTGCCAATGCTTAGACCTTCCGGGCGCACGAAAGTTGAAGAGTGGACTTCAAAGTCGCTGTGGTCTCCCATTCTCAAGGATGGATATAAAAATTTCAGTACAAAGAATGAAGAGCGCTGGTGGTAAAATGTGAAAGCAAGTAAGTTATGGGAGATAAACAAAGTGGTGTTTATTAAAGATAAAGAACAGGCTTCCTGTGATCCGACTTGCTACCTTGGGCAAGATGATTTGATGCTAGAGATTGCCTCTTTTCTGCCGAAGCATATCCGACAACAGCTTAAAGAATAACCTCCAAGGTTACTGCAACAAGAAAGGTATTCGGACAGACTCCGGACCGCGATCCGTGCCTCCGGACTGGGGCTGCAATAGAAGACAAGTGTTTCTAGCGGCTGTGGGTAACGGAAGTTCATCGGTTCGTCAACATTTTAGGTGCAAATGTGGAATGTGGGTAAGATGACCATGGTAACACGCGGGGTAGATAACCGGGATTACACGTTGTGTTAACCATTTTGTTATATCCGTGGAAATCACGGAGGTAAATCCACGGTTTAGAGTTTACTAATAATGCAGTTTAGACATTAATCATTTTGGTGGAACAATGAACAGCAATAATAAACACTAGTCATAAATGAGTAGTATTTGCTTGAAACTTGACTGTGTTGTATGATTCCATATCTGCAGCAGTGCCTCAAATATTCACAGTATTCGCCTCATTTTATGCCAAATGGGGGCAGATTAAAACTCGTCACAGCTTTGTTGCCGTACTATCGACAGACAAAAGCGCCCTCCCATTATTCAAGACCTCCTGTCCTTCTACACTCGTCCTAAACAACACCTCCTCCAACCCATTCTCTCTCCCCATTTTCCACATCTCTACCAACAGCGTATCTCCCGGATACACAACCTTCTTAAACCTAGCCTGAAACTCCCTCAATCTTTTCCCATCACCTCCCGCAAATGTACTCAGCACCGCATGTGCGCTCATGTTCCACGTACAAAGCCCATGCAAAATAATCCTCTTAAACCCCGCTTTCTTCGCCACCGCATCATCGCAGTGTAAAGGGTTATAATCCCCATTCAACCGATATAAATGTGCCGTCTCTTTGGTTGTAACTTGCGTATATACCGCGTCCGCCTGGCGCTTCGGTGGCATATATACCATTTCCTTCTCTTTCTTCGGGCCCCCCCATCCGCCTTGCCCAACAGCAAAGCTTTGTCGTAGAATGCGGCAGTACCTCATGCCCGTCAGGGTATCCACGAGCACTGCTTCGGTCTCGGTGATCATTCCTGCGGGTCCCTTGTCTGCGACGCCGAGACAGGTGATCTGCAACTCAAATGCGTGGTCGGCGGAAGAGGTGGGGAGTGGTTGAAATATTTGGATGTGACGCTGGCCATCAAGGACGCGGGTTTGGTCAACGGTGGGGACACCTGGGATGGCAGGGGTGCGCGTTGTGGTATAATAGTCGATAATGCTTTGGTGGGAGCCTTTGAATTGCAGGATCACAGGGTAAGTGGGGAACGCTTGGAAGTCTGGGTGGAGTTCCTTTGATAGGAGGAATTGTTAGATTGCGAGATTTTGTAGGATACCTAGGAGGTAAGACAAACGTTTAGAAACTGTGACTCGTAGGCTTTGCATCCGATGCTCGTGGAAAAAAGGAGGGAGTCGCGCTTGTTCCATGAGCAAGGGATACTAGGGAACTTGAATCCTGCGCCAGGCAGCTTCACAGGTGAGGCCATTTTTTTGTCTTTCTGTATGATGATAAATTCTGGAAAAGGGGTAATATTTTGAAAGAAGAGAGCAGAATCGTCGTAGATTTCTAAAATTGATCAAAGATTTAATGACAATTTGGATTGTAGTCAGGTGTATCCTCTTCGGGGTTGTGCTGGGGCAGAATGCTTGATTACTAGTTTCCCTCTTACCTAACTAGTTCTCCCCACGATCAAGGTAGATAAAGTGTCTACTACCGTTTAATAGCCACGACTCGGTGCAATGTGGCAATAGAATACCTTCCGGCATCTACTAGATAAGCGGTTTCCGGTTGTTGTGCCGCGGAAGGCGTTCACACTAGAATGCGGCGAAAGGGCGGGAGCAAAGGTGTTGTTGACACTACAATGCGGGGAAAGCACGACAGCCAAGGAAACCGGAGCTAAATCCTCTAAATGAAATGACAGACCAGCTCCATATGCGTAAAGAATAAATCGAGTACCTGATAGGAAAACAGATATCAGTAGTACAAACAGGAAGTTTTCAGCGCCAGAACTTTGTAGCTTTTTAGTATTTTTGATGTATGAATTCGGTCATGGAGTAGGGGTGATTATATTTAAAATCAGAAAATGCAAATATTTGCCAATTTTTAACTGTAGATTGCCAGTAAAATTCCTGATTTGAGCTTGAACAAAAATTCCAAAACTTGAATTGCAAACATCAATTTCTTCGCAAACAAAACATCTCAAGTATATACATTTTATATAACTTGACACTTGTTTTTGTTATGCCGTCTTTGTGGGCCACGTAGTCCTCCTCCTCGCTCTAACGTACAAATTCATGGGCCTAATCAGCTGGAAATCCGGATCATAATCGACAGCCCCATGACTTTCCTTACTAAACTCGTACCTGTACAGCAGCTCAGAAAACAAGATCTTGACCTCTTGCAGCGCAAAGTTAAACCCAATGCATCCCCTTGGCCCTGCTGCAAATGGGACATAGGCGCACCGATGTCTCTTTTTCACGGCCTCCGTGTCCCACCTTGCGGTATCAAAGCGCAGGGGATTCTCCCACACGTCGGGATTGGTGTGGATCGCATACAACGCGGGGACTAGCACAGCGTCGGCGGGGAGGTGCCAGCCACCGGGGAGGATAACATCGGTTTTTGTAGTGCGGGCAGGCTGGAAGGAGGGATTGTGGAGGCGCTGGGTCTCCTTGACGAATTTGTCAAGATATTTGAGATTTGCGACGTATTCTGGGGTCCAGTTAATATCATTGTTCATTTCTGAATCTATGAGCTCTTGAAGTAGGCGCTCTTGCTCTCCGGGGTAGGTAATGGTGGAGTAGATCATCCAGGAAAGGAGTGCAGAAGTCGTCGTAAAGCCTGCGGCTGTCATGATGACCATATTGGGGAGGATGAGATCCTTTGGTAGTTTTCGGCCGTTCTCGTCGATGGCGCGATTGAGATAATCGACTACACAGGTTGCTTTCAAGGCAGCGTCGGCCATGGGCAGATCGGGTTTGTCGTGGGAGTCTACTGTGTCCATCGCACCTTGTAGCCTAGAGTAGGTGCGCTGTTGCATATCCTTCAGCCTCTTCGGGTCTCCAAAGGGTAGTGCCCCATACCAATCACCCCGTGCCGTCACTTTCTTATTCAAAAGTAGCATATCTCCAATATCGTGAATTATCGGATCGACAGGAGAGTCTGGTTCGTTGAAGTGGCCGAAATCGAGGCCCAAGCAGAACTTGCCGATGGTCTGCGCTGCAAGCTTGTGCATATATTGATAGACGTTCCAAGTTTCACCAGCCGCATCTATCGCATCAAAAACCTTGAATGACCCCCGCACTGTTTGCTCCATAAGAGGAGTATAATGGCGGATTGCTTTTGGACTAAGTGATGGCGGCAGAAATTTATGGTTTTGTTGCCAGGCCTTTGTTTCTGTGTCACCAATGAATATTGCCGTGTTGTCTTTGATTCCCCATAGAGGATGGTCGGAAGTAATCTTTTTAGTGAAGTATATGGATTCGCTGAAAAGGTATCCAGCTATCACTGGGTCGTCGGTGTGATAATTGACCTTGCCCATATTGACAGCCTTAACGACGGATCCATATTTCCTCAACAGACGAACAATATTTCCGAGATGGTCCGGAAATATCTCGTAGTATGACCCAACGCCTGGAAAGCCCTTAGGTCCAAGTACTTCGCGAACAGGCTGGCCATTAATAGTGATTCCTATAGGTGTAGTGGCATCAAAAATGCCCTCGAGGTCTTCTATCGCGCCATGTTGGTCTGTTTGAAAATTGATACCTATATATTATCTTAGCCATAGCTCTGAGCGACAGGGAACTGAAAAGATTAAACCTTACCAGCTGGTTCAATAACGTGAAATGCAAGTCCAAGATTGGTTTTCAGCGTCTTTAGATCCAAGATTGAATCCACATCAACCTCGCGTGTTGAAGGAGGCGTAACTCCAAGCAGATAGAACACCCGCGTTCTGTTGACAGTCATGATCCTGAATTGTAGCTTCTTCCCTGTTTTTGAAATATTAAACTGAATTACAGAATAAAGCTTTAAGAAGATCGTTCTCTGATTATAAAATGCGAGAACGATTTATTACATCAAGTATAGATTTGGCCTTGAGATAATAAAATGAAATACCCGTGACTTACATGGATCCCTTTCACTAGTGTGCTACACTTACAGGTATTCATAATTCCCATGCCAAATGGTCCATGAATTGGTTGCATCCTTGGCTATGCAAGCACATTTTGCCTCGGAAAGTTGCCGCGGAAAGTATTATGGTTCTTGATGTGGAGAGTCCAGAGTGGCAGAAACGATACCCACAAGGTACCATGTTTAGTGCATTGGGTGCTGTCGGGTCTGGGTGCTGCCGTACCCTGGACTCCGCGGGCTCGTCTCGGTAGGGGCAATTGACCAGGATGATGTACGCTTTACGTGTGGGACTGAAATTATTCAACGTATTGTGATTCTCATACAATATGCTGCTCTACGACATGACATCCGGGGAGAATATTATTTCTTGCTTGCTCTCTCAAGGTTACATTACCATCTTTCATTCATACACGACTACAACAACATACAATGACCACATCGTACACATTGGAAGAAGTGGGCAAACATGCCACTAATAAAGACTGCTGGATAGTTATACATAATAAAGGTAATTAGGAGCTATGATAGAATGCATCTCTGCTCATTCAATAAGCGGTTCTGACAACTCATAGTTTACGATGTAACAAATTACTTCGAACTACATCCTGGTGGCGCTGAGGTCCTACAAGAATATGGCGGTCTCGATGCCACTGAGCCGTTTGAAGATGCAAGTCACTCCGATGGTGCCTGGGAAACAATGAACACACTCTTAGTGGGCGAGCTGGCAGAAGAAGTGAGTTGGCGGTTTTTCATTGGAGCTGTTATATAGGAGACCAGCTGATTATTTTTCTTGCAGTACCGACAAGCAGATCAAGTTTATTACAAAACCACACATGAACACGTCGAAGCCGCTCCTATATTAGCGAAAACGTCAACGGCGAAGAGGATCAAAAGCGTATCCAGCAAAGTTCTTGCTCTTGGCTTAACGGGAAGCCTTATTTACTTTGGAAGGCCGCTCCTTTCCACCCATTGGCTGTCTACTGATCTTCTCACCAATCAACTTCTACGCATCCGTATCGGGAAAACTTCCAAAGACTTCTGGTATGGCTACCTCAGCTCCGTAGCTACAATTTCCCTGCTCGTGACGAGCGCTGGCTATCTCGCCGCAAATAAACTGAGCAGCGGTGGCGGCCATGGCGGACCCAGCTTGCCCGCTCGCTCAAAGCCCACATTTAGAACATTGAAGAAGCCCTCGACTATCACGCCGCCCGAAGCACCGATTCTAACCACTCGTTCGTATCGAAAATTTCCGCTTGTGCGCAAGAAAGAGCTCTCACCAAACGTGTATCTACTGGTGTTCTCATTACCCTCGCCCACGGATGTCTTGCCCCTCCCAACGGGCCAGCATGTCTCCGTGATGGCCGAGATCAACGGTCAGAGTGTCAGCCGCTCATACACACCCATATCAAACTACAAAGATCCCGGCGTGATTGAGCTGGTCGTCAAGGTGTACCCGACCGGCCTTCTCACGCCGCATCTCGGCAATCTGAACGTCGGCGACGCCGTTGGTTTCCGTGGGCCGATCGGCGCTATGAAATACAAATCTGGCTTAAGCAAGCGTATTCTCATGATCGCCGGCGGCACCGGCATAACGCCCATGTATCAGGTCATCCGGACAGTCTGCGAAGATGAAACAGACAGCACGGCAGCGACGCTGGTCTATGCGAACAATAACTTGGAGGATATTCTCATGAAGGAGAAACTGGATGCGTGGGCGGCAGCTCATCCAGGGAAATTTTCAGTCTCCTACGTCTTAGTAAATCCTCCAAATGGGTGGAAGGATGGGACGGGCTTTGTGTCGAAAGAGATGATTGAGCAGAAGTTGGAGGGGGGTCTGGATACGAAGGTTATGCTTTGCGGGCCGCCGGGAATGGTGAAGATTATGAAGACGCATCTTACTGACATGGGATTTCCGGTTCCGGGGGCGATTTCGAAGGCAAGTGATCGTGTGTTTGTATTTTAGCGGGAAGTACCTTTGTCAGATGTTCGGGATGCACTTGATCACACTGCTATAAAACACTATACTTTGAATTCTATTTTGTAGATAGTCTAGTTATACAATCTCCTATCTCCTAGTAAAATTATCGCATTCAGAACTACAAAGTCAATTTCATTGCCAATTACTGCTCTGTCAACTTCTTCACACTAGAAATGGGACTACTGGGGTGTGAGACTGGTGGTGCGACGGGTTCTCCATGAGCAAACAGCACGCCCCAGGTCCCAAATCAATTAGGACCACCAGACCCGCATTTTACCCCGCACTCCACAATTTCGGTCTTATTGAAGTAACGGGTGTCCCTTTACCGCGGGGAAGTCAACCGCGGGCTCGGTATCAATGAGCTCGGCGCAACAATCCGATCTTGACTTCGGCTCTGCCTATGACGGTATCCAGCTGTCCCAGCTGAGATGCGTACTCATCTTCCCATCCCCGGAGTGCACATAGTAAAGCATATTTCTCGAGCACGAGGTCTTGTCTCGCCAGTCTCACCTTTGCCAATTGATTGACCTCTTGTTTAGATAATACTTGTGAAGCAACTTTGATAATAATGGCGGCTCTTCAAAAGGTATACATCGTTGGCGTGGGACTGACCAAATTCATCAAGCCGAGAGGACTCGTCGACTATCCCGACCTGGGCTTCGAGGCTGGTGTCAAAGCCCTTTTGGATGCGGGAATAAACTATGATGAGGTCCAGCAAGGCATTGCTTGCTACGTATATGGCGACAGCACATGCGGCCAGCGTGTTTTCTACCGCTTTGGTAAGCTTGTCCCCTCGGGAAACATTTTTATCAAGTACAGATGCTAATCTATCCTCTTCTCCGTTTCAGGCATGACCCAGATCCCCATCTATAATGTAAATAACAACTGCTCAACCGGCAGCTCTGGAATCCACCTTGCACGGCAGCTCATCTCCCACAACGCCGCAGATTGCATCCTTGTCGTCGGCTTCGAAAAGATGTTCCCCGGCTCCCTCAAGACCAACTTCCCCGACCGAACACCCCCAAATGACCGCACCGTCGCCATGATGCGCGCCACTCGCGGGTTTTCTGACACCACTCCCCGCGCGCCCCAAACTTTTGGTAATGCTGGCAGAGAGTACATGGAGAAGTACGGCGCAACTGCCGATGACTTCGCAGAGGTCGCCCGTATCAACCATGAGCATAGCGCGAAGAACCCGTACTCACAGTTCCGCGACGTCTATAGCCTTGAGCAGATCAAGAACTCACCAATGGTTCACGCGCCTCTCACGAAGCTTCAGTGTTGCCCGACTTCTGACGGCGGCGCCGCGGCTGTTATTGTATCCGAGAAGTGGCTTGAAGCACACCCGCATCTTAAGGAACAAGCAATACTCATCGCCGGCCAGCATATGGCAACCGACAGCCCGGCGTTATACTCGCGATCGGCTATCGACCTCGTAGGGATGGAGATGACACGCACAGCAGCGCGCGTCGCCATGTCTGAGGCAGGAATTACAGCCGCAGATGTCAAAGTCTGCGAGCTTCACGACTGCTTCTCCGCAAACGAGATGATCACTATAGACGGCCTCGGGCTCTCGGCTCCGGGCAAAGCGCACGAGCTTGTTCGCGCCGGCGGAATCACGTTTGGTGGGCAGGTAGTGGTGAATCCGAGTGGTGGCCTAATTAGCAAGGGACATCCGTTGGGGGCAACGGGACTGGCGCAGTGTGCAGAGCTGTGCTGGCATTTGAGAGGGTGGGCAACGAATCGCCATGTGGGGGGCGCGAGGTACGCACTGCAGCATAATCTTGGGTTGGGCGGGGCGGCGGTGGTGACGGTGTATAAGAGGGCGGATGGGAAGTTGAATGAGCTGGTAGAAGATGTGACGGGGGTTAGTAAGTCAAGGTATAATCCTGCTGTTGAGGCGAGAGAGCCGACACAGGAGGATGTGGCGAAGGTTATTAGTACAACAAAATCAAGTGAGTGGATGGTTACAGAGAAGAAAATACAGGCCCAGCTATAAGCGGCTCGTATTCAGGAAGGTATGGACTGCTGAAATGCAGACGGTATTGAAATATGTAGGGTATTTGGGGGCTTCATCTACTCTTCTGTGTATCAATCACTCTGTAATAGTTAGCTAGCATAGCTTCTGGGGATTCAACTTCTACTAGGTTGCTACGTACAAAGTCATCCCCGTTACCAGTATTTAAAATCAATACGAGAGTGCATGGTTCTTAATGAAGCGTTTTGTGAGTCGAATGTTCAAACATTAACAGCGCCCACAACGCATTTTACAGGAGATGGTCAACAAGCTGAGAGAATCACAGTATCGTTCAGTCTAGGTCCTCCAATCCATTCATCAAGGATTCTTCGAACCTCTGCCAATCTCCCTCCTTCGTATCTGCCTTCTTTCGATTAACAAAGTCCCCAATCCATCTACCGCCGAAATCCACAACCCACGCGTCGAAATTCATATCAATGACAATATTCTTGGGACAACATCACCCAACACGATGTCATGGGAATATAACTCCTTAACAATTTCTCGCACGTGATACCCTCATTCCACGGCGGGTTTCCAGTCCTGTGCACCCCAGGTACATACAGCCACCCAGCGTGTACGGGTGGAGAGGACGCGCATGGCTTAGCTATTGTGGCGAGTAGGGGCATGGCAATTACAGGGTGGAAGATATTAATTGACGAAGCTATATTGGAGAAGATGCGGAAGGATTTTGGGGAAGACAAGAGGAATCTGGATATTGTATAGTAGAGCTACCACGTCCGTCTCAATATGTTCATTGTGGCGCGGTTTAGGTGGCAGAAATAATATAGGGACCCGCTTCCGACGACACAATAAACAACCGACCGACTCGCTGGGTTGTTTCCACACAACCATATCTATTCTCTAGGCTCCCCATTCCTGCTTCCCAGCTTCTTAGGACTCAGTTTTCCATCATGGTTTTCTCTATTGACGATGAATCCACGTGGCGAGTCACGCCGGAAAACCCAGTCCGTGAAGTGGATGGCATGGATTGGGAGCGATGCGCTGCTCTACATAATCTCATTCTGCGGCTTGGCTGGGCTGTAAGCGGCAAACCAGAGACGGAAATGCCACGAGAAACCTGGTGGCAAACACATATCACGGATCTAGCTCTTGAGGCCGAATGGTCAGCACGCCTGTCACCAACCCTCAAGCAATTTCTTCAAGCAGCGTTTGAAGAGCGCGCTGGTCAGAGCTTATTCTACTATGTCAGTGGCCTTTCTTGCCCAGAACATTTGTTTATAAATTGTCACGAGGAGGAAGGGACTATGTGTCTGTACCCGCTGGCTGATCCGAATATGGGTGGTCACCCAGATGGCCTAAAGTAAATATATCCTAGATTTCTTCGAGCGATGGCTAAGCCGATACCCGTTTAGCTTTGACCAATAAATGTCTCGAGCAATTTTTCACGTGGATATCTTAGACTATTACAAACAATGGTCGAACGGTTTGGGACCCTCTTGAGGTCATTTTTACTGCCTGGTTGGATATGATTGACACCGGCAAAATCGTTGCAAGATCCTCGCCTGCTAGAGGACCAGGAGAAGGCGACCCATGGGAGCTTCAGCTATACAGCCAAAGCGATCTCCAAGCTGCTGTCAGTTATTTTGATAATTTGATTCTCAAGATAGAGTGTTTGATCGAAAACCCATCACTTCAACCGAAGGACAATCCAGAAGACCAAGCAAAGCTTATCGCTCTTGCGACTGCTAAATTCAACACGCCACGCTCCCAAGGTGAAATAGGACTTTTCTCCAAGGAAGCATTAGACGGCGCTGGATTAAAGCAAGGTTTCGTCCGGGACTTCCTCACATCGGTTCGTCGACCAAAAGCAAACATAAAGTACATAGCGCCAGGTCTGCGTCTCCCTACAGAAGCCGACTCCTCGCCGCTCCCACTCCAGAATCTTGACATCCCTGGATTATGCTCAAACCCCATTCTCCCAATCCCTTTGTTTGTCACAGACACCAAGTCAATTTCGCCTATTTTTGAAAACTACCCTTTCCAAGATCTCTCCAATCTATCATACGGCCTGTGGACATCTTATGTCAACAGAGATGGCGAGCACGAGTTTGAAGACGGCTGCAGACTCTTCCTGCCATTCGAGATTGGTACCATCGGATTTGCACGACTTACAGACGACACGCTTGTCGGAGAAAATCTTGAGAGCGGGCAGGCAAGCCATTGTGGTCGGAGTAATGAATTATACCAAACGGGGCATAATCATTATATCCCCTCACATGAGCCGCAGTTAGGAGATATTTTGAATCTATGGCAGAGCCTTGTGCAAGCTGGACTATGGGAAGTAGAAGAGGAGGGTGTGGTAGGTGGGATTGAGAAGTTTAAAGAAGCGGATACGGCCGACGGGTCTCACATGTATCAGCTTAATGTGAAATGGTAGATTAGCTATCCGCCATCCTTCGTAGCTATGCTATGAGCCGTCCTCTTCCTGGCCATTGTTCATCGCCGTTGCATTCCTATCCATCCACCAATCCACGTACACAAGTGTATACCTATCCATATCCTCGTCCCCCTCAATCAAATAAATACATTCGTCCCCCTGGCCGCCATCATCCTCACCAATAGCATCCCCTACATCCCACACATCCCACTGCATCACCCCCGGAGCCGTCCCATCTGCCTTCCGCCCTTGTGACAGCTGCATCACCTTCCTCGGACCCCCCCTCTGTCGAGCCTCCTCCTCGGTGTCCTGATGAAACCCATATTGCAAAATCCGGAGTATGGGAACCGGCGGCTGCATAGCGAGCATTTTGCGCCAACTCGCCTCAGGCCGACAATACGCATCCCAGCCCGCAGGACTGAAGGCCTCCATCGTGCCCTCGGGTGGTGTTCCCCCTATCAGGTACCGTAGGGGGGGGGTATGAATATTCAAGCTAGGGCCCGAGCATTCATCATGAAACTTCTCGGCAAGGTCGCCGGTGCGGTTAAAGTCGTGGTAGATGGGCCAGAACTTGGCGGCGAGGATGGGGTTCTGTGTCCATGGCGTGTCTAAAGGGGCGGGGGCGAGGAAAAGGCGTTGTTGGAGGGGGGTGGATGAGAGGATGGTCTGGTGCCAGGTGCGGGAGACGGCGAGGTAATGGAGAATGTCGAGGGGTGAAAGGGAGAGGAGGATGGCTTCAAGGAGCTCGAATGTCGCAAATACGGCTTCCGTGGCTGTCATTTTGGTGTATGGCGACGTTAGATATCAAATTAAAGGCACCGGCCTGATGACTTCCAAGAATATTACAGTAAGTGGACGCTAGGGTGAATGCGCTGGGATTACAGTGGATATATGTGAGTAAAGGTTTCAGTGGACGCGGCAAGGATCGCTCTCGTTGCGGCGCAGTAGATGTCAAGAATAACTGTTGCAGTTATTCGTTCAATAAACACGCTTCTAATTTATTAAAATATGCATGTGTATTTATTTCTGGAAAGGCAGCCAACAAGTGTAAATCTAGAGTTATTCTGTAAGATGATTATTATTTAATATTTTGATATAAACTTCGCTTTTGGGAAATACAATCACAATCACATCTGCATACGTCACAAAAACCACAACAAATCAACCATTTTTAAAAAGACAAAAATTCATTCTTAGATCCCTACTCCAACACGAGGGAGGAACCAGACAACTCCATTGCTCTGCCTTCGCATATACCGGCAGACCCAAATCCCAAATTCCCATCTATTATCCCTTCCCAATCCTACAAAGAGCACGCGCAGCCCGCCCAACCATTCCATCCCCATCATTGCCCATTTCCCATTCCTTTCGTGCCCCTCTCATCATGGTTCTCATTCGTAAACCCAACCATCCCCACCCCAATTCCCCTTCCTCCCATGTCCCTACAATTTGCTTCCCCCCAAAATCGAGGGATAGGTATATACAAAGATTCCCACACCCTAGGAATGGTACGCACAATCCACTCAACATACCATCCCATATGCAACGCTAAATATTCGACAAATTGGAATAAGTTTGCCGTCTGCGGTCGAAGATAACCAAGGGCCAAAAACGGCGCCTTCGTCCTTCCAGGCGACGGACTGAACAAGAATGAACACAAAAAAAAAAGCTGATGATGCCCTTTCTCTCCGTCCACCTCATCAGTCCGACAGATCTTGCAGTACCTGGATACTCAGTATCATAACCAGCAGTCCAATCGTCACAATAATCAATAACGCGAAGCCAAACCAACCCAGCACCATGGCCGTAACCCCCACCCCACTTTTGACACTCCCGTTCGCCAGGTCCTGCGCTATAATACTCGCGGCTACGGAAGCCGTGTGTTGCCATAGTACCGAGACTAAGACGAAGATCGAGCCGATAAAGATGATTGCCAGCGAGACCTGGGAGACGGGTCGCGAAGGGAAGGGCTTGACGTCGACTTCGGAGCCGTCTTCGTTCTCGGCTGTGTGCCAACCCGGGAAGGTCGCTAGGAGGATGAAGCAGATGAATGCGAATATGATGGCGATGATTCTAAAAAACACGAATTAGCATGCGTCTCATCACACTGTGAGAGTCGGGAAAGTAGAGACTTACATCAAGTAGGGGAACACAATCATATCCTTAAACTGGCTCGCCAGCCAGATCAAATTCAACGGATCCTGATCAATGCTGATCTGGTTCGCCAGACTCGTCGCATTGTTGCTGCAGAGCCAGGCTCCGCCGTCGGGGTTGATGCAGATGCCGAAGAAGCCTACGCGCGCCTCGAGCTGCGCCCTACCGACGATTTGGGCGATTTGGCTGTGGACGCCGAAATTCGTCTGTGCTGTTGACGGCGTGGGCGTGTAGGGCGTGTAAAAGAGGGAGATGAGGAAGATGTTCGGGATGACTGGTGATGATGACGAGCAGCCTGCGAGAAGTAGCGCTGGGTTTGGTTGATTAGCTTTGGGAGGCGCTGGAGAAGACGGGTTGAGGCTTACAGAGTAGTATGATTGCGATCACAATCAGTATCATGAGAACATGATGATATCCAATAAACGGTGCGAAGCCTGCAGAGAACGTATGTTAGAAACTGGTCCGTCCCCAGAGAGGAGGAGGAGGAACTCACGGGAAATCGATATCGAAAACCGCATCTGTGCCATCTTGACAGTTGCCTGTGCTTAAGCACTCTCCAAAGCCAGCTGGCTAGATTCTAGAATTGACTGCAGTGTCCCCTATCGTCCTCCTCTATAGAGGGGCGTGGAGAGCACAGAGCAGTTGGAGATTCAGCAGAGCTGGATCTTGCGTCTTGTTCGCTCTCGTCGTCGAGGGATTGGAGATGCCGACGGGCGGAGAGTGAGGAGCTGAGGAATGCGAGCTGGATTGTCTGTCTAGATATGTAGAGGTATCGTTGATCTTGATATGGGTGATACAGGTATTATATGTCTCGTGAGGTAGGTATGTCTTCTTTTCGTTCGTTCGTAGATTATGTCAGATCGGCGACAAAGCTAGGTCGAAGTGCTGGATGATAACGACGGTATCTGTCTCAGGTGAAGAAGTGATGAAGAGAGTGAAGGTGTATGTTTGTGTTGGGGGAGCAACTCAGCTTGTGCCAATGTCCATATGCTTTAGTGTATGTCTTCCGAGGAATTCAAGAAACAAAAGAATAAACGGTGGTTGGGAGAGATTGGTGGTGATGATGATGTGGTTTCTATTTCCTCACTACTAAAACTGGGGGTTGCGCCAGCCTCTGTGTTTATCTGTGCATCATGGCGACAGGGGTGGTTGGGCGGCATGGCAACCGTTGTGGCTAATTTGGGTGCCTGGCCCAAATCCACTCGGTTGATCCCGAAACCCTGGGGTGGAGGGTCTGGACGGGTTTTCACATTTCAGGAGCACGGGAGTAAAGTGTATTGTTTGCTTATTTGTATTATTTGTATTGTTGGGATTTTATTCAATTGGTATTATCTGTACTCTTCTTAAAGGCATTTCTCTCCGATTTCCAGTAATTTGCCCTTTGTTTGGGGTATATATGACGTCTGTTATGAAGTTGCAGGGGTTGTTTAATGCCCAGCCACGCCATTTCGAAGCCATGCGACAGACACTTTTAGGCCTCAATAACATTATAGATTCCCTGGCAGATCTCTGGGATTGTATACAAATTCGATGCGTATCACTATTCACATAACACAAAAGTGCCTAAGTCTTGTGGCGTTGTGAAGCCACACAGCATATCGCATCGTACACACGCAAATACAGATGAAACGCCAAGAACTGAGGTGACCCTCAAAGAATACTGTGAAAATGTCCATTGATCTCAGATGCTACATAGATAAATGTCCCCACGTAAACTTTTTCACAGACATTGCTACCATGCTCATGCTATACGGCCAAACCGCAAGTGCCGTAGCAGCGGGAAGCGTACAATCTCTCCAAAAATATGCATTGCCAAAATCAGCAATGAACCCCAAAGCCATTCCACCGCGCCCATGCTGCGGGCAAGCGTGTGAACTAGGCTCCCGCCACGAGAATCCCTATTCCGTTCCCTCGCCTATGTCAGGTATCGTTCACCCTCCTTCTACGCCTCGCTCCTCTAAATGTATAAGCCTGCCTCCCTTTGCCTCCTATGTCCCTACTTTCCGTTTGTTGAAATTTCTATATATCATATTAACCGCGTCGATACATAAATCGCTGCCTCACTGGAGGAACCCGCTGGGTTGCGCCGGGTACATCCTCTGCCTCTTATTATCCGGATGCTCGCTCTGAGTCGCCATGTCGGGCATGTCGGCCAGCTGCCTGCGGTTCCCTACTTGGTTTGGCGCAGGCATTGCCGCCGCCTGTGCTTGCGCTTGCGCTTGGGCCTGTGCTTGAGCCTGTGCCTGCGCTTGTTGGTATGCGGGGTGGGTTGGTGTTATCGCGTATGCTGCGTTACTTTGCATCTGCGCGAAGTTTGCTTGGGCGGCTGAGTTGGGAGATTGCCCTGGCATTTGGTTCGGAGAGGGCCAAGGCCCTGGAGATTTGCCTGGCGAATTCTCGTCTTTGATAGGCTGGGCCGCTGCGATGTTGGAGATATTCATGTTTATCGGTTGTTGAGCGTTTGCCATTACTGGCTGGTATGCAGGGTATACTGCTGCTTGGGGTTGGGCGGGGTGGGCGTAGTCTTTCTTGAACTGCATGAGATGCTTTTCTAGACTTCGAAACATGCCTTCCTTGGTAAAAGGCTTCGGTAACACGTCGTTCATGCCTGTTACATATTAGCGGAAGTTAACAAAAAGAGCTAGCCTTAGTTGCTTACCATATCTGAAGTACATATCAATATCATCAGCCCGAATGTTGGAAGTCATGGCAATGATAGGTATCCTAGGTGCGACCTCGCGGATGCACACCGTTGCGGATATACCATCCAAGTGCGGCATAATTATGTCCATAAGAATAAGATCGAAAGAGTTTGGTGCACCATTCATCTTGTCAACGGCTTCGAGTCCGTGTCGCTTCAAAATGTCAGTATCACAGCCAAGCTAGGGGGTTGCAGAAGACCTACAGCTACATCCACACCGCACTGGAAGCTTTGCAAGAACTTGGACCCCACACGCGCACAGGTCTTATCATCCTCAACCAGTAAAATGCGAGGTTTGTGCATTCCCCACCCAGGATCAGTGAAGCTCTTCTTCCGCCCTGCCGCAGACTTCGATTGCTCCATATCTGTTTGGTTCTCCGCCAACGGTCCACCTGGAGGAATAGAGTAAGGGATATTGTTAATATGCGCGCTGTTGATCGGGTCGATGCCATTGACCTGCCCCACCGGGTATACCATGCTGTCCAGATCGTAATTGCGATTCGAGTACGGCAAATTAGTTGGAAGACCGGTCGTGGTTGGCGTCGGCACAACACCGCCGGATCCTGACTGGTCATTCGAAGGAGTCGAGTATTCGCTGCGGAAACTGAAGGGGCCGCCGACCTGCATCTGCTCGAGATCCTTGCTGAATAGGTTCTCGGCCGAGAACTCCTGGAGGAGATGCGAAGCCTGCTGTAATGGCGACGCGGGATGGTCATCTGGTCCTGACCCAACAAGGTCTGCAATACCAATGCCATGGCCATTCGCGTACCCTATCGTCCGGCTGTTCCTCCTCTGCGCATCCATTGTGTGTAAGAAACTCATAACCCGGTGCATTGCTCCGTCGTGGTTCTTTACAACCTTTTGGAGGCCCACAACTTGTGTTAATAACACAGCATGGTTGGTAGTGAGGTCGTCGTATCGATCTTGAAGGTTTTGGAGCTGGTGCTGGACTGCGCCCAATTGGGTGTTGACCAAGTCAATCTGCTGCGACGGAAAGGACTCGTCGACTGATGTGTTCGTCTTCCGTGGTGCCGGACCCTTTCGTCTGATGTTGTCCAGGGAATCCTTCTTATTTGCTTGAAACTCGGGATGCTTGAACTCCCATGCCTGTACCTTATTAGTATCCTACTGGGCACCCCTCCGAACCTAACATACCCCTTGACCATACGGATTCTGTCCATTATCTTCATTGTTCTGCCGAACCTTGTGGAAATCGTACTTGTTCAACTGGCGGACGAAACTCGCGAAGTTGCTGTGCTTGAAGTGCTTGGGGAGGATGGATTTTGTGAATTTCTCGTTCTGTTGCTAGAGTCAGCGATTGCCCCGGCTTGTGGTTCCTCTCTCCCATATAACTGACTTCTAAGACCACGAAGCTGTCGCCTTCATTACCCCACCGCACTACTGATTCGTATGACGGATCCTCCAGCATTCTGTTTGCGCGTTAGTCATATCCCTCGGCGTTCGCGACACTCGTATGGCGTTGGAACCTACTTGTACAGCTTCCGCACCTGCGCAACAGTTAGCCAATGCAACCCCCATGGTCCGCGCCCGAAGGAAGACTCACAAAATCGCTGGAGTTATTAGACCCAGTCCCTGCTGTTTCGGCTTTCTCCATGATGCCGGTAGCCGCTTGAACAGCCTTATCGACGTCGCTGTCGCCTTCGGGGTACGCTGCCGGTAGCCGGCAGAATCAGGGTCCTGCTCGCCCTTGCTCCTTCGGCGTTCAACTTTGCGCTGCGCTGGCAAAGAGAGCGTTGGTCAGGGCGACTTGGCCGAGGGCGAAAGAGAGAGCGAGGGATGTCGCCTAGGTGGTCGATGCTCTGCGGGGCTATGGCACGGCTTTATGAAGCAGGCGATACTTCCATGGCGCGCAAATGGAGGAAGGCGCGCGGCGCAGCGGTCGTGGGTGACTCGGGGCGAAAGGGCTGAAGGGGTAGTTGGAGCAGGTAGTGATCGTTGTTTGATGCTCGACGTGAATGAGCGACGGTTTGGCGTTCAATGTTCGTGTTGTTTAGTAGGGAAGGTCGTGGGACGAACAAAGTGGAGTTTTCGTTGGCTTTTAGATGGGGTAGAGGCTGGTGGTGGAGCTTTGGTAGTAGTGGTGGAGTGTTTGGGTGGTGGTGGTCCCTAAATGGGTTGTGTGGTGGGGATGATGGTGGGGGGGGGGTATAGGGGGGTAGGGGGATGGGGGGAAGGGTGATGGTGGTGGAAGGGGGATAGAAGTTCCTGCTAGTTGTACTTTACTGGGTGTACTCTACTCTACCAATGTGATGCGGTTACTGGTGTTGGCGTTCGCTGGTTTTTGTGGGTACGGAATAACAAGATCTACAGAGAACACCACCAAACGATTTCCCCTTTCGTCTCTCAACCGACGCAAGTGGCTACAACCGAGTGGCTACTTTCCTTAGACGTTTATATATCCGTAGGGGGGAATAATGGTGAGGGAGGAGAGTTTAATGGGGCTGAGGATGAACTGATATAGATGGATATAGATAGATATAGGGGATAATGCTGTTATAGATAGTCGTGTGCATCAGTGCATCGGTGCATCGGTGCATGCTGGTACTGTAGTATCTTACTCGAGTAGCTGCATTCCATTCCGGCGGCGGCCATTAATTACGGGGTTGCCGCCCCAGTCTTTTGTCTTTGTCGGTGTCGGTGGATAGGCATCCGGCGGCGTTGGATCAGCCTTTGTCTAGCAAACATACAAACGCGTGATCGTAGCATATTGAAGTTAGACAGACACTGAACGCTGAGTTTTCACATTACTGTCTATACACACTTCAAGACACATATCTATCTATCCATCCCATCTACCCCATCGGTCCATACTTGCTTCCGCACTATACATACTCCTCTACAGTGCGTTCATCAACGTGCATGCCACGAACACCCGTCCCCCTCCCCCTGCACTGAGGCGTTTTTGTTCTGAGCAATAGTTTGAGTGTAGGCGCAGGCTTGTTGTACTCTATACATAGAAACTCTACTACTGCTGTACTGGAGTATGTCGGTACTTGTTGGGACTAGGATCCTCGATCCTCCGCCACGCCACGATCACGTTGTATTGTGTGTAGTATGTTAGTAGTATGTCTTAACAGAGTGGCTTGTTCTCGTACTTCGTAAAAGACGACGCTTCGTAAAGACTCTGTGAGATGGTGTGTCTACTAACTCTAGTATCCAACGCCACCCACAAACAGCCATAATTATTCACAAATCCCCCCCCCCCGCCAACGACCACAGCGTCTAGGATCCCTAGGAGCAATCTATTCCACATGCTAAAGAGATGCAGAGAATCCTATAACTCCTAGGATGCGATATATGTACTCAACCTCGTCCCGACCTACGCCGTACGGCGGAGTATACCCGCGGACTGACAAGAGCAATAATGGGCAATTAAGTCCACAGTAGTGGCGTCTAGCCTGGTTGCTTGGCGCTTCCTTGGCGGCATCATCTCTGGCAGAAGTGATGGACGCCACAGCCAATCAGGGCTCCCCTCTACAAGTCTCAAAATCCTGTGTGTGCGAGTCTGAGATGCGATGTAACTTTACCTATATTGCAGCTGAAGATGTATGTGGCCCTGAACGGAGTAATATGCATATAATCGGTATAATTGATCGATCCACGCAAAAACCGAATGACGGCATAGTTATACAAAATACTACTCTACTAACTCTACTAGTCTACAAAACCACTGTACATAGTTACTTACTATCCTCGTGTCGGCGGTACACACGGCAAAGGGCCGAGCAGCCAAAAAGAGCGGAGAGCCTCCGGCAACGACAAGGGAACGTATTTCCGCATCCGTCTATCCGCCTCTCACATCCGTCCATGCCGACTAGGAAGCAGAG
Source organism: Pseudogymnoascus sp. 05NY08 (assembly GCA_001662605.1). NCBI lineage: Eukaryota > Fungi > Ascomycota > Leotiomycetes > Thelebolales > Thelebolaceae > Pseudogymnoascus > Pseudogymnoascus sp. 05NY08. Next base: position 136,329 of record KV458862.1, read on the forward strand.
TAGTCCCCGTAGTTCTTACATAGTGTACTCTAACCGTGCCGATCTCGTTGTTCCACTTCCCAAAACAGGATGCGTTGAGCCCTTTTTCGTCGGATCAAGAGACCCTAGAAGCCGAAGTCGAAACAGAACACTCCAGTATCTGGTATCGTGTTCGCGTGTTTGTTATTGCGTGGTGTTGTTTCGAAGCCCACAAAATAGTTATTTTCGCTATGGCAACAATCGGCGTGTGTGGCGTAGCATAGCATCATAGCATGGGGTTGATCGTGATAGGAGATTGAGACACACCCCGATGATTAAGCGCCATTGACAGGGACAAGGGCTACTGTATCATCTATCAACCTCCAAATTCCAAACAAAACCACACTAGCATTCCACCCCACCACCCACCATCCATTATACACACGTACACTCTCCCAACAACTTGTATAACACCGTATACAAGCCAATTGCCATCATGAACTCCTACGCCGCCCGCAGACTGGCTTTCAATGCCACCCGCCGCCTCACAGCGCGCAGCTTCCACACCACCCCCCGCGCCTTCGTCAAGGTCGGTGACGCAATCCCCGACCTCAATGTCCTCGTCGAGGGCTCGCCCGGCAACAAGGTCAACATGGCCGACGAGCTCAGCATCGGCAAGTCGTTGATCATCGGTGTGCCTGCAGCTTTCAGTATGTGACAAGCCGTCCCCCCCCGCACCGCACCTTCCAGACGGGAGATAGTGTCCTGCCAGATGTGGCTTGGCGCGCCAGATCTAGACAACATACGCGATAATGGATTGAGAGCTAATGATTGTCAAAAGGCCCGGGCTGCTCGAACTCCCATATCCCGGGATTCATGAAGCATGCTAAGATTAAGGATGCTGGTAACGTCTTCGTTGTTACCGTTAACGACGCGTTTGTGTACGTTTTCCGTCATGTGTAAGTGGGATATATCTAACGGTTACCAGGACTAAGGCATGGGCTGAGAACCTTGACCCTGATGGATCTACTGGGGTAAGCTCCTTCCTAGCTCAATGCTGCTCGCTGCATTGCTCTAGCCGGCGAGTTATAGACTTGAACTAACTGTTATAGTTCCGCTTCATTGGTGACCCAGCATGCACCTTCACCAAGGCCCTGGATCTCGATTTTGATGGGACCGCTGTCTTTGGCAACGAGAGAAGCAAGCGTTACGCCCTCCTGGTTGAGGATGGTAAGGTGAAGCAGGCCTTCGTTGAGCCTGACAACACTGGCATTGATGGTATGTTGCCCTGTTCCAAGTGTACCTCCAATGCTAACAGATTATAGTCTCTGCTGCCGAGAAGGTGCTGGGATAGATCTATAGTAGCTAACCTGTTGGTATCGAGGGCAGCTACTAAAAGTAGTGGCCTTGGGCCATTGACGCTATGTATGTACTATAACTAGAAGCATAGCAAGTAGCTTGCGAATAAGAACAATTACCAGGCATGAATTACAAGAGAATCAAGCTCTAAGGGCCAAATATAGCTCCAAAATTACCAGTGTTGTCATGAATCAAAATATAATCACGTGACTCAATGCATTGTGCCACTATCGACGTACCTCACATCTTGGCAAGGCTCCGAAAATCCTCGACGCGACCGTCAGCCTTGCACCACAATCACCGTCCCACGTCTCGACGCGCCGACAACCACCTCATCAAATCTCTCCCTCTATCACGTCGTTAACACCATTTTTCCCTGGTCGCAATACTAATATCCGCCGTATTCGATAAAAAAATTCGCGCGATTTGTCTGCAAACCCATCTCCTTTGGCACCAGCCCCAGCCGAAGACAATGGCGAGCGACAAAGCCATCACCATCGCCATCTTGAAGACGGTGCGCGAGCTCTTCAAAACAGATCTCGATGCGCTGAGCGTGAATAATGTGCGGAAGATTGTAGAAGGGCAGCTAGATCTCTCCGCCGGCTTTCTGAAAGGCGACGCGTGGAAGGCGAAGAGCAAAGAGCTTATCACCGAGGAAGTCGTGAGTACCCATCCCAATCCGCTGGCTAATCGCCAGAGCCATTCTCCCAAAAAACAGAAGACTGATATTTTATGGCAGGCGAAACTGGATGAAGGCGGCTCAGCGCCCGAATCCCCAGCCCCAGCACCGAAACCGAAATCGAAACCCGCACCAGAGCCAAAAGTAGCAAAGAAACCCGAACCAGTGAAGAAAGGCACCAAGCGCGCTGCCCCAGCGAAAGCAGCAGCCCCGAAAAAGCGGCAAAAGAAGGAGGCCACCCCCAGCTCGTCGGATGAGTTGAGCGAGCCGGAGAGCGAGCCCGAGGAAAGTGAGGAGGAGGCCGAATTCAGCGATAGTGATGTGAGCGAGGCGCCGAAAACGAAGAAGCGCGCGGCGGGACGCGGGAAGAAGGGCAAGAAGGAGGAGACGGAGAGTGAAGAGGAGAGCGAGGCGGAGGAGACACCGAGTGAGGTGGATAGCGATGCCAGTGAGGCGCCGAAGAAGAAGACTGCGAAGCCGAAGACAAAGGCGGCGCCTAGGCGCACATCTACTGCTTCGAGGAAATCGAGTGAGAAAGTTGTGTCTGAGGATGAGGATGAGGAAGAGGTTGCGTCGCCGGTGAAACCCAACCCCGTGGTAGTCGCGAAGTCGAAACCGCTACCTACAGTTGAGAAACCAGAGGCCGAGGACGACGAAAAGCCCGAAGCCAACAAACAGGCAGCTGAGGACTCCGACTCCGACCTCTCTGTCCTGATCGATGAGCCGCCCAAGCGCTTCAAGTCAGGCTCTAAATCCGCAAAACCCTCCACATCCAAGACACCCAAGCCCGCCGCCGCAGTCTCCCCAGCCGACGCCGAGATCAAGACCCTGCAATCGCAGCTCGTCAAGTGCGGGATCCGGAAGATCTGGCAGTTCGAGCTGAAAGACTATGGAGACGATTCCAAAGCCAAGATCCGGCATTTAAAAGGCATGTTGAAGGAGGTGGGGATGGAGGGGCGGTTCAGTGAAGCTAGGGCGAGAGAGATTAAGGAGATGAGGGAGTTGGCGCAGGATGTGGAGGCGGTGACTGAGGGGGCGAAGTTGTGGGGGAAGAGGGGGAGGAGGAGTGAGGGGAAGAAGGCGGTTAGTCAGGAGGTGGAGAGTGGGAGTGAGGAGGAGAGTGAGGGGGAGGTTAGGCCGGCGAGAAGGGCTGCGAGGAAGGATGATTTGGCGTTCTTGGGGGATGAGAGTGAGTCGGATTGAGGGCTGGGGATATGAGGGGTTGGATATCTTTGGTGGGAGACACGCCTAGTCGGTCGGGCTTCGCTACGAATGTGAGAAATGTCTATGTGTATTCGAAGCCACTATAGTTAATGTGCTCGCTTTGCTAGTATATGCGTTAGGTGTATAATTAGCTCTTTATAATACTAGTTATTAATGCTACTTTGTGGATGCCAAAAAAGAAAGTATTGTAGTAATAATTTTTAGGTCTACTCAAATAATCAAATAATAAAATAATAAAAGTATATTTTTATTATTAACCGCAGTGTTCGGCAGATCGTGATCCGGATCTGATCCGTAGCCCTCACGGGTCAGATCATGATCCGTCTAACATCTAACGGATATATCCGGATCAGATCCGGATCTCTTAAAAAATGAGGCTTAAAAAGTGAGGCTTAAAATAGAATAGTATAATAATAGATCTAATTACTCCTCCCTTTCGTCATTAGCGTCTTTAGCTTCGCTCTCTTCGGTATCTAGTATATAACCCTAGTCCTGTAAGCAGAGTAAATATCATAGTGTTTCAGGAGAGAGCCTATTCCTCTTCTTCGTTAGAATATCAGCTCCATTACTAAAGACTTGCTCTAATAGAGCTAATGTTACAGGAATTACTAAGTGGTCTTAAGCAATTACAGTAATAATTAGATACTAATACTACTTTGCTGCCTAATATTTAAGAATATCTGTTACTAGACCTAGCTAGGGCTTAATAAGCCAGCGCTTCTATTCTAGTTCTTAGTAGATACTATAAGAAATATATAAATCGTCGTTAGAGTTAGGTTCTATAGGTAATTGTAGTAAATTAGCTTCAGCATCCCTCTGCTCTTCTTTAAGGAAGTATTAGCAGTCTCTATACTAAATAAAAACGTTATAGAACTACTACTTTACTCTATTCCGTTTAACTTCTTTAGTATTACTTAGCTAAAGACTATTAAATACGTTAAGATTTATACGTAGATTATAAATTATAGCTACCCCTAAATAACTCTATTAATGATTTGTAGTAAGCATATAATACTCATTAAGCTTCTTAGAAGCAGCAATATAAGCTAGGCTAATTGTTAATAATATACTAACCTCCTTCTATAGTGCCTTAAGCTTATTTATCATTTTTAGATACTAAGGAATTATAAAGTTAAGCGTTAGGTATAAGCTTACCTATAGCTTTTATAATAGCTTAACGAATATATAGAAGAAGTTCTAAAGAGCGTAGAGTGTACTCTAATCCTCTAGTGTAAGGGTAATATCTCTTATACTTAGATCCATTTACTTGTAAGGATGCCTCCTTACACAGGGTACATTTGGACCTATAGGGCAGCGCCTAGCACCAACACCGCAGGGTGGCAGGGTAGGATTTTGAGGGTCGGGGTAGATTCGGGTGACAGACGGGAGTGGATCTACAGGCACGCTAGGCTTAGCGGAGTCGGACCTAATACGGATACTTAAGGGGTAGGAAGCCTTACGCTCCTCCTTCATCTTTTTTGTATCCTTTGTAGTAGACCTATAGGATTACACCGACTTATATCCGACTTGCACTCC
>KV458863.1:0-22472 GCA_001662605.1 Pseudogymnoascus sp. 05NY08
GGGGGGGGGGGGGGTGGGGGAGGGGGGGGGAAGGGGAGAGGGGGGGGGGGGGGGGGGGGGAGGGGGGGGGGGGAAGGGGGAAGGGGGGGGGTAGCGCGGGTAGCGCGATTATGAGGACCCCGGACTGACTGACTGACTGACTGACTGGTCTGTTTACCTTACCTTCCTTGCTTTGCCTTGCTTTTTGCGCTGGTTTGAGAGATGTGTGGGAGGGTTGGGGGAGGGGGGTTAGCATGTGAGACGGCTGGACTGGTACGGCTGGACTGGTGTGGTGTAGTTGTGGTTGGGAGAGCACGGGTTTAGACGGAACGGGTTGGAGATAGTTGGAGATAGTTGGAAAGTAGGTGACTTGGAGAATAGGTGGTGGACTAGCTGTGCTTTGCACGGGAGAGGGAGAGGACGGACGGGAGGACCCTGTGTAGATGATGAAGGGGGGGATGCGGGGTGACGTCGTGTGGGGGGTTTGTGTGTGTGTGTGGTGATGGAGGGGTAGATGGAGGGGTGGTGGTTGCCCAGATACAGATAGAAGAAATAGATGGGTGGAATGTGGGTAGATGATTGTGTGGTGTGGGTATGGATGCTTTGTAGATAGATAGAGTAAGTAGTACTACTGCTGTATATGGGTATATTAGGGGTGTGTGTAGAGAGATGCTGCAGAGGAGGGGGAGAGATGTATGTATGTATGTGCTGCTGTGCTGTCTCTTGGGGAGTGGATGAGGAGGACTATGGGATTGAGAGGGAGTGCATTAATGGGTGAGATGAGAGGGTATGGATGGTATGGGATTATATGCAATGCTTGCTGTTCTCACCTCACTACTACTATACCATCAATCCCTGATGTGCTGTTCCTGTGGTCTACACCACCAATCCCTGATATGCTGTTCCTACAGTCTACAGGACCAATCCCTGATATGCCATTCTCACAACCCCCCTCCCCCTCTATGGTGTCTCTACATTGAGATCCCATACACCTGCACCACACATACATACCATACCTCCCCTCTATTTCATACCATACCTCCCCCCTCTATCCATATCCATATCCATCCACCCCTCTCACAACCCCCTCCCCTCCCCTCCCCTCCCCAGCTCTGAAGATTGAAGATTAAAGATTAACTCCCCCGTTCACCCACCCTACTGCAAGTACCCCTCTACTGTACTGCGAGTATTGTGCACCACACACACACCCCACTCCTCACTCCCCACGCGCCGCCATTGGAGCCACCACATGACGCGGGCGGTGAGGGCGGGAGGGGGTGTTAGTGCTGCTTGGAAAGCGGCTGTGTGTGTGTGTGTGTGTGGTGAGGATTTGTGTGTATGTATATGTGTGGTGGGTATGTGGTGGGTGTGTGGTGGTGTGGCACGAGATGAGGGTTAAGTTGGATGGAGGGGGGTAAGCGGTGGTAGTAGGAAGTGATAGGAAGTGGTAGGAGTGAGTGGTGGAAGTGGTGGTAGTGGTGGAAGTGGTACATGTGGTGGATGGATGTATCCCAACCCAGAAAATGGGCGTTGAGGTACTTACTTTATTCCTATCGTTCTTATCGTCCTATCTCGTTTCTCTGTGTGTGTGTGTGAGAGAGAGAAGTAGGCGGGAGGGAGGGAAGGCGGAGGATGTAAGACACCCACCCGCACGCACACCTCGCAATTGACGAATGACGGGATCAGCGGACCGGAGGAGGTGTCTTCGTAGTGGTGGTCTTGGTGGTAGCCCTTATGAGTGAGAGAGAGGTCCGTTTAGTCTCCCCCCAATCTATCCCACCACCCACCACAGACTGGAGAGGGATACACGCAATCTTCACTTCCTTCCTTTCCCTCTCCCTCTTACCCTCTCCCTCACTCACTCAATTGTCATCCTACTCAATTGTCATCAATTGCCACCCCTTCCTCGCCTTCGACACATGCACATCTCATACGAGTACCCTCCCTCCACCCACCTCCCCGCCGTGACTCACTCCCCCCCATCTCGCCCCCTCCATTACATTCACACTCACAATTCAATTCAATCACAACTTTCCCTCCTAACACTACTAACCCTACTAACCATACTAAACACTACTAACACTACACTTCAATCGCACCACCACCCCCCGCTAACCCACAACAGGCCCCCCCCTCCTCTGATTCGCCAATCCCAACAACCAACCCATCCCACATGCCCCATGCATGCCCTGCTGCCTAACCCGTCTATAGCCCGGCATTAGAGGCCCTGGAAAAGTTACAACGCAGCACACAGACGGTGATACCCCACCCCACAGTGAGTGAGGAGTGAGAGTTTGGGCTTGGGGCCTGAGGATGGGAATGATGTGCCTGCCCAATTCCCCGCTTTGATGGATGTAGACTACCAGACAAGTGAGGAGAAGGACAAGAAGAGAGAGGGGGGGATTAGTAACCAGAACACCACCCTTACGACACATGAGAGAGCCGATGGATTATGGAATCTGGAATCTGGATTACCAAGTACCGAACAGACCCGTGAAGTGCGAGTGAGTGTATACAAGGCATACTCACCCCGCTATACCCTACATTTAGGTACACCCAGTACACATGACATGTACCCCACTAGCCTCGCCGTGAACTATGAGACGTACCCAACAATAACCTTCCATTGCCGTCTATCGATTGGTAAGGCGCTTATCGCTGGTGAGGCACACACACCTGGGTGGATACCCTGGGTGGATACTGGGATGGGCGATGCGTCACATTTTTGAGGCACGGACGGTGGGGAGGAGACGAGGGCTGGTTGGGCTGTGGTTGTGGTTATTTTGCCTGGTTAATGCGAGGAATTGATGGGGATTTAATGGGATTTAAGAGGATTATTATTTTGTGTGTATTTGTGTGTACATTTCATGTGGCAATGGGTGTACGCGTACGGGAGAGAGGATTATGTGATGTGTAACTGTGGTTCTATACTAATGGTAGGGTATACTATTGTACTCTTTACTCACACTCACACTCACACTCACCCACACACGCGCCTCATTTAGTCTCACACCCTTCCTTCAATTGGATGGAGGGGGTGCAACTTCTGAAACCGAAGAACCTCACTATCTCACTACTAGAGAAAGAGTAACCTGCTATAGTATGCCACAGGATAGGACACTTCCAAGTACCGTACCCCGAACGACTCACACATCTTCCCTCTACTCTAGGCCACCACCGCCAATGTACCGTTTCTTTGATATTTGTGCGTGCGTGTACGACGGAAATACAATACAAATACTATATTATCTATTTACAGCTTTAGCATTTGCCTAGCGCGGGGTCATCCCAGAGGTCATCCTTCACCACCACCACCACTCTCCCTCCCTCCCTCTCCCCTCTCATTGGCCAACCCCCCATCCCCCATCCCATCATCCCACCCCCCAATTGGACATCAGGAGACTCGAGTCACACCTTCGCCTTCCCAACCAAAGGCTGCCTGGTGATACGTCCGCGCGGATGTCTGTCTCTTGCCCTCTATCCAGTTTCCCAGGTTATATTACTCTATAGAGGCAATTGAAACGAAACTACCACTACCGCCGGGGCTAACTCTAGACTACCAAACTTAGCTGAGACTGGCTTGGTGTGTCCGCTGAGAGACTTGAGGTGCGCTACGAGAGGGGGGAAGGTAAGATGCACCCCTTCCACTTTCTACTTAGACACTACATGCCACTTACCCCACCCCCACAGCCAACCAGTGGTGGGCTGAGGAGGTGGATTGGGGTAGATGGGAGGTATGCATGATGTAGACAACGCCGTTCCATTGACACCATCCCATAGAACTACGCCGAATGGCTGTATTGCTGTATGGCGGTATGGGCTGGCGCTTTGGAATGAACACAACCACTAGCCATCCGGCGTAGATTGCATTGCGGCCAGGCGACCGGCGGTTGGCAAAAATGGAAGGATCGAGGTGTGGTGCTGGCTGGTGGGTGGATGGGCAGTGCAAAAAAAGAACCAACAGACAAACAAAAACGCCTGGTTGACTCTGTTTGACATCCGCCGCCGTGCCGCGCCTCTCTATTCGACCCCTTCGAACCAGGCTTTAGGCTTCCTTCACTCTAACGCGGCCGTCAAAGGTTTACTCATTTCTCAATCCAGTCACCGGCACACACGCCACACCGAGCACATTCACCTCCAACTGTCGCTGTTATTGCCTACTTCCTCGCTCTCTCTCTGATTCACGCTCACACACACACACACACATTCACATTCACCGCGGCCGAGCGAGCATATGAATCAGATACGCCTACGCCTCTGCTCACGCCCACGCTCACGCCGGAAACAATACCAGACGACACACCACATTCACACACAACCCAACTATATTTATTGCCAACCCACTCACTGGCCCGCTCACACCACACACCATAGCTGCCTTGTAGCCCATCCATACATCCATACATCCAGTCCATCCCACAATATCTTACACTACCACCACCAACACCACCACCACTACTACTACTATAAGACACCGCCTCCTCCCTCTCCCTCCAACCCTTCCTCTTCCTCTTCTCTTCCGCTCCCCACTACTTACTTATTACTCGACCACTCGACTACTCCAAAACTCGAATACGACTGCCTGGTTTGCCTACTTACTTAACTTACCGACTGCCTGCCTGCCTGCCTATCCACCTTTGCCACATTCCACGCACGCACGAACACGCACACGCACGCAACCAAGTCACGCCCAATCTGATCCATCAATCATCAATCATCAGCTCCTGATCCAATCCCGCTGCTACTTTCCACTACGGCCACCCAATACTGAGAGGTAACGAGGTACTGCCATTGAACTGCCCGCCTGCATTGACGGCTCCCGTCTCGTTTGGCATTTATCACCCACCCACACACAACCCCGCGCCGAAACACCACCAACCCGCCAACAGAACAAAGAAACCCAACCCAACCCTCCGCTTCCATAAACCCCCAGAACCCGCCACAACAACCTCGCAAGAACATCAAATTGCACATTTTGGCCTCCTGCTTTTTTGCGACTAAGGACTACGATTCCAGGCTGACCATTTCCTTTCCGACGAAGCCGTCAGATCGGATTTAAGGTCGCATCTCCGCCCACCTCAGTTGCGTGGCGCGGCGGATGACAAACCCCAACGGCTGCCTTCGATTGCCTTCTCTGGACGGGCTTAAGAAGTAATCCTTCGCTCTTAACATCGTCGTCATCTCTTCTTCGATCAATTCAATCGATCAACCGGATCGAAAACTTGCTACAATTCTACCAACGCACAATCGCCACATCGCAATGGCGACCAACAACCCTCACAAGCACCTCGCCATGAGCTCCCTCATGTCGCCACCTGAAGCGACACCCTACGACCGCTTCCCGACCGCAGAACTCCTCTCCTCCTCACCTTCAGCGGCCGACTCGCACAAGAAATCGTCAATCGGAGCGAAGTTGCAATTCCTCTCGCCACCCGTGTCGCCCGACACTCCCACGACAGCGGGTCCATCCTCCTCCCCAGCAACCTTCAATTCACGAATCCGCGACCCAATCCTCTACCCCCCCACCGCAACAGAGAGCGACAACATCCCTCAATCTCCTCTCTTTGCCTCCCCACTACAGCCACAACCACAAACCCCGACACACTCCCACGACTCCCCCACCAACCGCCTCGTCGACCAACACATCTCCCGCGCCCACCGCAAACAGCTCTTCCACTCCACCTCGCCCCCCAAACGCTCAGAGTACATCCTCGCCATCGAGTTCCGCTCCCAGGTCATGCGCAACTTCACCCGCGACCCATACGCCTACCTCGCCCGCGAGCGCCAGTACCTCGTCGACGCCGCTCGCATCCGCGCCGCCGCCAGCTCCTCCCGCTCGCCCGCCAAATCCTCCCCCCGCAGCAACAACAACAGGACCTACCCAGCCCTTGCACCCAGCCCGGCTGGCGTCTCCGCCTCGCGACCACGGGCGCCGCCGAAGCCCCGCGCGAAGCCGAGGAGAGATAGGACGGCGACGCCGGATGCGCCGAGTCGCAGCCGCAATACGGGGACGAGCACGAGGGAGGATAAGGAGTTTCATCTCCTCGACGACTTCTGCCCGGTGATCGAGTCGCGCTTGCGACCTAATGCTTTGAAGGTGGAGTGGAAGGGAGCGCCGCTGGATTTGTCTGCGGATCCGCACCGGGCGCTGCTGGATCCGGAGGAGGTCTCGCTGGCTGCTAATCTGAGGCTGGATTGCGCGACGTACTTGACGAGTAAGAGGCGCATTTTCGGGGCGCGACGGGAGTGTTGGTTGGGGACTTGGGGGGGGGGGAAGGGGAAGAAGGAGTTTAGGAAGACGGATGCGCAGCAGGCTTGCAAGATTGATGTTAATAAGGCGAGTAAGCTGTGGATGGCGTTTGATAAGGTGGGGTGGCTGGATGAGAAGTGGTGTGTTTAGAGGGGTGGGGGGGGTAACCCGGGTGGATGATGGGGGGGCAGGGGACGCGGGGGGATGACGTAGTGGAGGTCTGCGATAAGATAGCGACTTCACCACCGATGTTGGCGACGACGACGACGGCCGGATTATCGCGACGACGGCGCTGTCGATGGGACTTGATACCATGATGTCGCTGTCGCGCGACATAGTTGCTGGCGAGGTGGTCGACGTCGCCGAGTATGGGATATACACACCTTTTCACCACGACACACATACCACACCACCACAAACATACACGCCGTACCACACATTACACACCTACCACACACACCACTCAATACACGATACATAACGACAACAATGACTGATGACCACGATAACACATATACCCGGAGCTCGTCATCGAGGACAATCAGCCACGGCTGATGAGATGGACTCTCTACTCACACTTCACACTCAACTCTACATCACACCACCTCCATCTCTCCTCAACACAACTCCACTCACGACACACCTCCCTTCTACCATGGGATTTCTCATTTGTTCAATCTTTTCTGTTTGATTTTTCATCTACTCTACTCTTCTACTCTTTGGTTTTTCACCGGCGGAACGGCGGGGGCTGCATACTAGGATGGGATGGGATGGGATGGGATACGGAGATACCTTAGCCATCACACTGGCTGGACGGGGCAGGCAGGCATTCATTGGATCGAGCTCGAGGGGACATCCCAAGCTCTGGATGGGGGTTGGGGGGTTGGGGGTATAGCATAGGCACGGAACGGGGTTGGGTTTGGTTGGGTGGTCTTGTTTTTACAGCAGCTGCATGTTTTGCATTCTTACTTCTTTTTGAATTCGACGACGCCGTATAGTTGTCTTCGGGCATCTGGCATACATACCTATTCCGTTCGCTACGAGCCTTCACCCTTGATTTTTGCTCTGGCTTTCTGGGACTTACTTTTTTGATTCAGCTGCGCTTTTTGTGAGGGGGTTTTTTTTGCATTGAGGAGTTTTTTGTTTTTGTCTATTTTTGACACCCCGATGGAGGGTGGGGGGTGCCACTTCAACGTCGCACGGGGGTTGTTGGACTGGACTGACTTGGTTGGGGTTTTGGGTTTAGATTGTTCTTTTTTTTTCTGCATACTTCCCATCATGGATGGGAAACAGCGGTAGTCGCGGGGGGCAGTTTCTCATCAAGGGAACGCCGCGCGCGCGCTCGAGCGAGTATGGCGGGAGTAGGGGGATAGGGGCAGGAGTTTCCCATTAAGGGAACTGAGCGGGGGGGTACATACATAGGAGTGATTGATGTTGATGTGGATGTGGAGGAGAGTGTGGAGGTAGATACACAGCAGCGCGAGCGAAGGGATGCGTTTGTTTTGTTTTGTTTACTCTTGTTTATGCTAGCACAGCAATAGCAACAGCAATAGCAACAGCACAGCACAGCAGCGTACTACGGGCGCAAGCGGTCGTACATAACATAACATACATAGCATGCATGCGTATACAAATCAGATGCACAAGCATAAGCGCTATCACAATAACATACTACTTCTGATATTGAGACTTTTGCTCGCGCTGTGTGGGAGGAAAACTGTGAGGTGTTATTTGTGTTTGTCGGGAATGATATAATGCCCCCCCCCTTCTCCCCCCCGCCCCCTATTCATCCCACCACCACCACCGACAGCTACCACCATAACCACCCACCACCCCGACAACCTCGCATATCCTCATCCCATAGTGAATACCAATGCACTGCACCCCAGCCAAACCAGAACCAGGGGCCGCGAGCGAGTGCAGTGAAAAAACTATACCCCCCATCCCCCCCGCTTCATCTCCCTCCCCCGCTCCTTCCCCCGGGCTTTCACCACCAGTAGTCAGTCTTTCCTTCTTCTCTCTCTTTCCATCTCCTCGTTGGCACATCCATCCATTCATCGCTCCTTCCGTCGTATATAGCTCCTCCACAACACGCTCCTCTCCTTCCCTACATCGCTTGCTTGCTACTTTCCCTCGTATCGTTCCTTCCCCATCGTCTTTTCCCCCCGCAACGACTCGTTCTTTCCGTTGCTTACATACTCGCCCATCTCCCTCGCTCCTTCCTAACCTACTTCTCCGCCCCCTACATCGCTCCTTCCTTCCTTGGCACACCCATGGCGCCCTGCTCTCCCCTATCCGCGAGGTTGGTGTCGGGAGGGGATGGGTGGGCGTGATTCTGCGTTTCTGTGGTGGTGGAGATGGAATCGCTGATCGTGGATTGCGGGGCTGAGATGGGTGGTGTGGTGGGCTGTGGGGTGGAGTGCTAGCTTGGGGGGTTTTGTTTGTTCGTCTTTTCGTAGAGTTGATGGGCGTGTGGGAGTATGTGATGCGGAGCGCTGCCGTGCAAATATCGTATGTATGTGATATGTCAACATTCTTCACCACCCCATCTCAGCCATAGCATCCATATCATCATCAAACTCGTCCTCCTCTCTCCCCCCCACCGTCTTCGCCGGGGCCGCGGTGCTAGTAACTGTATCGACATCCATCCCCCCCTCCGCCAGCAGCGCCGCGAGGTCATCTTCGTCTTCCTCCTCCTCCTCCTCACCCGCCGCGCCAGGGAGGGGAATAACGGCGCCCGGTCCGAAAATACTCGTCTGTCCTCCTTGTTGTTGGACCTGCGCGACGGGTTTAGCGACACGCCGCGGCGACGCGCCATACAATTCCGCTATCGCATCCGCGTCGTCATCCGGTACATCAGCTCCGGCAAGGGTATTAGGCGTCTCCCTCCGCTCCGCAGCACGAGACGCAAGGTCCGTGAAAATCGGCGCAATCCTCTCCGTCCCCTGCCTCTGTATCTGCCCTCCCTCCCCCGGCTGTCTCACCACCACCTCCCCATCTCCCTCCCCCGCTCGTCCAGGCCGCCCCTCCTCAATCCACCCCCTCCTCGCGCCCACCACCGCCTTCCTATGCCCCGCCCCCTCCACCATCCTCAACGCATCCCCAAACTTGGCCTTGGGATACAAATCATCCAACCACATCTGATACAACCCCAGCAGGCGTTCCGCATCGCCGTATTCGTGTCCCTTCCCCTTTAAACGCAGGGTCCGGGCGCGCTCGCGCAGCCGCGGGATCCCGCGGGGGGAGAGGATGCGGGATTCGTCGAGCTTGGGGAGGGGGGCGCGGGTGGGGGGGGGGGGGGGGGGGGCGGGGGGGGGGGGTTGGGGGTTAGGGGGGGGGGGGGGGGGGGGGGGGGGGGGGGGGGGGGGGAGAGGGGGCGGTCGAAGGCGGAGGTGTAGTCGTTGAAGAGGGCGTCGAGGTCGTCGTCTGCTTCGGCGGGGGGTGGCATGGTGGGTGGTGGGTGGTTGGTGTCGTGTTGGTGGTTGATTGTGTGTAATTGAGTCGTGAAACACGAGTGTGAAAATCCAAGTTCAATCCAACTCAAAAAACCCTCGTCGTGACTATATCTCCCCAGTTCGAATCGTGGTAATAATTGAATATCAACGTTACTCGCTCCTCCCACGCGTAACCCTCCAAAGCGGGAGACGCGTTCGGGCGGCTCTTCACTTTACGCCTGGCCCGTGCGCGCGCTTTGCGGACACTAGCGCAGATTCGGTAACGCAGCTTGCACGATTCGAAGACCACGACGACGACGACCAAAGACACCGCACCTGCGAATTCCCCATCCCACAACCGCCGCGCTCAACAACCGTCACCATGTCCGGACGCCAGGCCAGGTCTGTCCCCCTTCCCCCCCTCTGTTGCCCCCCCCCGCGGCCAATTGACTCGCGCAATTGACGCCCCCCCCCGGAGCCGAGCGCTGACAGCATTTCGATTTCCTTAGATTCTCGCAATCGACGCTCATCGACACGACTCCCCTCCCCGACTCTATCCCAGCGGTGCAGGAGGTCGGGGCGAGCTCGGCGCCGTTGCTGAGCGCGAGTTTTTTTATCGGCGCGAGGTGCGGGAAGTTTGGGGATGATTTTATGCAGTGTAAGACGGAGAGTAATGGCACGGCGGAGATGGATTGTTTGAAGGAGGGGCGGAGGGTTACGAGGTGTGCGGCTAGTGTGTGAGTGTTCTCTGCCTTTTGGGGGGGTCTTGGGGGTGGTTGGGGGGAGGGGGGGGTTGGAGTGGTGATGGGGGGGAAGGAAGGGATGGGGAAGTAGGGAGCAAAGGCTAATGAATGCAGCATCGATGATATCAACAAGAACTGCCTCAAGGAGTTCCGTCGCCACTGGTCCTGCCTCGATACCAACAACCAGCAGCTGTGGCAGTGCCGCCCCGCCGAGCGCGTGCTGAACAAGTGTGTCTTCGAGACCCTGGTAAGTTCCCTTATATCTTTTATCCACCTAGCCTGTGGTAGATAGGCGTGTTTTCAGAGGGGTGTGATGGACGTTGGCTAATGGTAGGCAGAAATTGGAGAAGGTCATCCCGGATACGCCGAAGGGGGAGGTGCCGGTGCATTTGAGGGAACGACAGATTTACTCGCAGAATTAGGCGGGGCGAGATGGAGTAAGTGCAGGGGAGTGTTAGATGTGTGTATATAGATTTTGGGGGGTAGAATGGACTTGTATTCGATGATTTTGCGCGCTATTGAATGTGTTTGTGATGTTTCTTAGGGGGTTGGTTGGGATAATGGGATCCTATGGCAACTTTCCCTCTGAGCCGTCAATGCGGATGGTATATTGGAAATGGAGGCTTGGATTTAATATAGGCAAGGAGCCTGGCAACTCTGATATTAGTATTGTGATAGAATGACTGGCCCAGGAATTTTATATGTCAGGGCCAAATATCTCCGCATGACTGGCCACATTTGCGAAGTCAAGCTAATTTTCCAGCAAAAACAGCTTGAATATATAAATAGGAACGATTAGAATTATTAAATAAATTACTATAAAGATACCATGTAAAACCAGCATTTTATAAAATTTGGCTGTAAATAAAAATTGTGGGGTATCACCGCCTACCCACATTGATGACGCCCAAAACGACATCGCCAAAACCCCACCGCCAGCCATAGCTACCCCCCCAAAACAACCACCTTGGCCAAGCTCACCGCGCATACCCAACACAATGGCGGAGGCCCTCGCCGAATCGCTGCAGAAAGTGCACATAGGCAGCGCCGACTCCTCCCGCGACGATGCCTGGATCGACAGCATCCTCGACCAACAAGGACCCCGCAAACGGGTCAAACAGCACCCCGAGGATCTCAAGAGGGAACTGGATCGCAAGTTCCTCACACCGTCGACCTCCTTCTCGACAGAATGGCTGAACAAGCTGCAGCAGTGAGCTTCCTCCCCAACCCCCAACGCTCAGGCAAATACTGACCGACCAGACGCTGGGACTGCCCCACCGATTACACCGACCTCTTCAAGATCGCGCCAACACAGACACGAACCATAACCCGCTTCACGCGCGAAGGCCTCGAGGGCCGCGTCACAGGCTACAAAGAAGTGACCGTCCCCGCCAACAGCGCCACAGCCAAGAACTCGACCTCCCTCCTCCGCAAGCCCGGGAACCGCGCAGAGTTCGTGCGCGGCGCCGCGGGCTTCTTCCCGTTTGCGCCGGGCGGGCTGGAGGGCGTTGAGCAGGCTGCTGCGCTGGAGGAGCAGATGATGCGGGTTGAGGGGAAGGGGGTACCGGGGGCGGCGAAGCTGGAGAGGGTGATTAATTTTGGGGCTGGGGATGGGCTGTTGGAGGTTGCGCCGGGGTTTGCGAGGGGGGTCAATTTTAAGCCGAAAAAGGGGAGGGGGGAGGAGGTGGAGGCGGAGGAGGTGGAGGAGGTGCTTGATCAGGAGCCGGTGGAGGATGGGGGGTTGGAGAGGGGGCAGGAGGAGAGTCCGGGGGTGGAAGCGGAAGAGGAGGAGGAGGATGAGGAAGAGGAGGATATTGATTCGATATTGCCGGTTGAGTTTGCGGCTTTTGAACCTCGTAGCGCGCTGGCTACGTCGGCGGCGAAGAGAGGGGCTAGGGAATGGGCGCATATGGTTGATATCAAGCGTGGGATCACCAATTTCAGAGAGCTCGTGCCTGATATGGCGAGGGAATGGCCGTTCGAACTCGACACCTTTCAGAAGGAGGCGGTTTACCATTTGGAGAACGGGGATTCCGTCTTCGTCGCCGCTCATACCTCTGCGGGGAAGACAGTGGTTGCCGAATACGCTATTGCTCTCGCGGCAAAGCATATGACGAAGGCTATCTACACGTCTCCGATCAAAGCACTGAGTAACCAGAAGTTCCGCGACTTCAGGCAGATCTTTGATGAGGTTGGTATTCTTACTGGTGATGTTCAGATTGCGCCAGAGGCTAGCTGCCTTATCATGACGACTGAGATTCTCAGGAGTATGCTGTACAGAGGAGCCGACTTGATCCGAGACGTGGAGTTTGTCATTTTCGACGAAGTTCATTATGTCAACGATTTGGAGAGAGGCGTTGTATGGGAGGAGGTTATCATTATGTTGCCTGAGCATGTTACACTCATCCTGTTGTCCGCCACAGTCCCCAACACCTACGAATTCGCCTCGTGGGTGGGGAGGACGAAGAAGAAGGACATCTACGTCATTTCAACTGCAAAGCGACCTATTCCACTAGAGCATTATCTATGGGCGAACAAAGACATCCACAAGATCGTAGATTCGGATAAAAAGTTTATAGAGAAGGGCTGGAAGGCAGCTAACGATGCTATGTCGGGACGCGATAAGATCAAGGCGCTACCTCCCGCTGAGGCATCAGGTCGGGGCAGAGGTGACCAGAGAGGAGGTAGAGGCGACAGAGGCGGCCGAGGCGGAAACCAGCGCGGCGGTGCCCAAAGAGGAGGTGCCCAGCAACGAGGAAGAGGAGGTCCTCCCCGCGCCAGCCACAACCCTGGACATATGGGGCGAGGTGGACGACCTGGCGGCAGGACGTCAGCAGCGCAGGATAAGACGCTCTGGGTGCACCTCGTGCAGTTCCTGAAGAAAGAATCCCTGCTGCCTGCCTGTATATTCGTCTTCTCGAAGAAGCGGTGCGAGGAGAACGCGGATGCGCTGAGCAACCAGGACTTCTGTACGGCGATTGAGAAGAGCGCTATCCATATGACTATCGAGAAGTCGATTGCGAGACTCAAGCCGGAAGACCGTGTGTTGCCACAGATCGTGCGGCTGCGCGACTTGCTTGGACGTGGTATTGCGGTGCATCATGGTGGACTGCTTCCCATTGTCAAGGAGGTCGTTGAGATGCTGTTTGCTCAGACTCTAGTCAAGGTTCTCTTCGCCACTGAGACGTTCGCTATGGGTCTGAATTTGCCCACTCGCACAGTCGTGTTTTCGGGATACCGCAAGCACGACGGACACTCTTTCCGGAATCTCCTTCCGGGAGAATACACCCAGATGGCTGGGCGTGCTGGCCGCCGTGGTCTTGATACAATCGGGACTGTGATAATCGTTGCTCCCGGTGGCGATGAAGCACCCCCCGTCACCGAGCTGCGACAGATGATTCTCGGCGAGCCGTCGAAGCTGCGCTCACAGTTCCGTCTCACATACAACATGATCCTGAACTTGCTACGCGTAGAGGCACTCAAGATCGAGGAGATGATCAAGCGCAGTTTCAGCGAGCACGCGACGCAGCAACTGCTGCCCGAGCACGAGAAGCAGGTCAAGATCTCGGAGGCAGACTTGGCTAAGATTAAGCGCGAGCCGTGTGATATCTGCGATGTGGATCTTGACGCTTGTCATCAGGCGGGGCAGGAGTATATGCAGCTCACCCTCGACTTGCATCTTGGTGTTCTTGGGACGCCGGTGGGTCGCAGGATGTTCGCGCCGAGGAAACTGGTTGTATACATGAAAGACGGTGTTAGGACGCCTGGTATCCTCCTGCGCGAAGGTGCGACGAGCGGTCTTAACCCGACTATCCACGTCCTTGAGATCCGCACGCGGAGAGACGTCCGAGACTCGACAGATCTGCTCCCCTTCCTCCCCCAGTATAGGGAGATGATGACCAAGCTCCCGCAAGCAAAGAAGCACATCTCGACCAAGACTTTATGGGTTCCTGTCACTGACCTCATTTGTGTCACGAAAACGACACTCAAGGGCATCGTTCCTGAGATCTTCCAGGGCGGCGATGGATACCTTGCCGCTGTAGCGGAGCTGTCGCGTCTCTGCCAGTCCTGGACGCTCCCTGAATGGGACGAGCTGGACTGGAGCAAGATCAAGGACATGACCACGCGCGAGCTTCTCGAGAAGCGAAGGCAAGTTGCCGAGGCTGCGCAGCAGGGAGCTTGTATCTCCTGTCCCGAGTTCCTCAAACATGTAAGACACCCCCTCTCCCGTGAGAAATACACCAGTGACTAACACCAACTTAGTACGCAATGCGACAAGACGAATGGGTCATCAAAGAAAACATCCACCAACTCCGCCAACTCATGTCCGACCAGAACCTCCAGCTCCTCCCCGACTACGAGCAACGCATCCAAGTCCTCCGCGACCTCTCCTTCATCGACGACACCTCCCGCGTCGAGCTCAAGGGCAAAGTAGCCTGCGAGATCCACTCGGCCGACGAGCTCGTCCTAACGGAGCTAATCCTCGACAACGTCCTCGCAGCCTACGAACCCGCCGAGATCGTCGCCCTGCTATCCGCATTTGTCTTCCAGGAGAAAACCGATACCGTGCCGACGCTCACTCCCAACCTGAAGGCTGGGATGGCTACTATCGTTGAGATCTCGGAGAAGGTCAATGCGGTGCAGACGCTTCATCAGGTGATTTTGTCGACGGAGGATTCGAATGATTTCGTCTCGCGCCCGCGATTCGGGTTAGTGGAAGTCGTATATGAGTGGGCGCGTGGGATGAGTTTTAGGAATATCACGGACCTGACTGATGTTCTTGAGGGGACGATTGTGCGGGTGATTACGCGGTTGGATGAGACGTGTCGGGAGGTCAAGAACGCGGCGCGGATTGTGGGGGATCCGGAGCTGTTTTTGAAGATGCAGAAGTGTCAGGAGATGATTAAGAGGGATATTACGGCTGTGGCGAGTTTGTATATGTAAGGGGGGGGGGATTCTCGCGCAGTAGATAGATAGATGATGATGAAGGAGAAGGGGATTCATGAGTTGAATAGGATACATTTCACACTCCCCCTAGCAACTTTCAAAGACAAACTCAAACTCGTCGCTTCCCAAAACCCAAACCCCTAAACGCCCTCCCCCCTCCCCTCTCTACCTCTACCCCCACACCCCCATCTAAGCACCTTGCCTCAACGCCTTCAACCGCTCACTACTCGCCTCCTCCTCCTCAGCCGTCGGTCCAACCTTCGTAGTCGGCACCTTCCCCCCCTCCAACTCCCTCCCCATCTCCACCCCCGCCGCATCCGCCACCTGTCGTTTCACCTTCTCCACATCCTCCGGACTCGCCGTACTCGCGCTCCCCGTCGCAGTCGCACTATCAAGAACCTGCGTCATGACATCGATATCCTCATACTGCCTTCCCAGATCCGCCATCACCGCTTCCACGCGCTCGAGTTCGATGTTCTTGGTCACCCGACCTAGCGCGCGAGAGACGGCGACCATGGAGGTCCCGATGGATTGGTTTAGGCGCGCGGATTTTATTTTGGCGGCGAAGATGTGGAGGCGTTGTTTGGAGCGGGTGAGGTCGCGGATGGTGCCTTGGAGGGAGGCGACGAGGGAGGCTTGGCCGTTGATTAGGTCTTCGTCGCCGGTTTTCATGAGCTGGTAGGGGGAGACGGGTTAGCTGGGTTCGGGTTGGGCGGGGGGGGGGGGAAGGGGAGGTGAGGGTGGGTACCTTTAGCAGCTCCTTTGTCTCTTTAGCTTGCTCTTTTGTCAATTTCTCAATCGCCTTCTTGAGATCGCCTTCGCGGAACTGTTGGGGTGGGGGGGGGAGTACGTTAGCTAGCCGTCTCGAATCTGGATGTTGGATGCGTCTCCGGCGAGCGCTTTGAGGCGCGGGGTGGACGTACCCTCAACACCATCTCCGCATTCATCAATCCCGCCTCTGCTGCTTTCGACATCTTTGTCTGCGTTGATCTCTTTATCTCTTTGTGTCTTCTTTGCCCCCCTCTCTATCTCTTTCTTATCCCAAGTCTCGAGGGCCGTTTGCTTTGCGTGTGCCGTTTTCTCGTTCGTATAATCTCGGTATATGGAAATAGTTCTAGCAGGGAAAGACGAGGGATGAAGATGCGATGAGGATGAGGCTGAACTGAATCAAACGTCGAGGTTGGCGCCTAGCACTGCGTATCAGGGTTTCGTGAGTCGTGGTTGGTGGTGGTGGCTGATACGCGTGATGACGCAGCGGGGTAATTCGGTGGGGGGTCTTAGGTAGTGTCACGTGCTTTGGCATTTCTTATATCACGTGATTTAGGATTATTAGAGGAGGATTTTAAGGGGCGCAGACTCTAGGATTCAGGTCCTTGAGGATAGGAGGGGATTGAAGGAATTAGAAGGAATGTGTGTATACTGGATGCACCATTCATTGCCTCATGTCTTTCTCTATGATATCGAACGGTCTGGGCCAGGCGTAGGTATGTCTTGCTGGGCACACTGGCCCTGGAAATGATACCATTCGTGATGACGGGGGACTCCTAAGAAAAGGGCGGAGAGTTGGGGGGTATATGGGGATTCGAGCATACATCTACCGCGCCGTAACAGACTCACTCATAATATAATAAATACCATCCTCATCAACACAGAGAAGCATCACGCACCCACGCACCCACGCACCCTCTCCAGTCACCGGCTCACCAGCACGGGATACTTCACCATAGACCACAGCATGCAAGGTACTCGCTCCTACCTAGCATCCGGACGGCTAAGATAGAAGAGCCATATTACCTCTCTCACTCCGCTACCAGTTGCGCAACAGTGACGGCGGGTAAACTCCCTCCTCCTCCCCCAGCTTTTACGGGACGGTTAATATGGCAGAGGAGTCTTGTTTTCCTTCTAGCCTCCGAAATTAATATACAGAGTCTTCTTTTTTCCTTCTATGGTCCGGGTGTTTATCCTGTTTTTCGGCACGCGGGAGTTGAGGTTGGGAGGGGTGGTATGTCCGTGGTAGAGTGGTGTTGTAGTGGGGTTTATTGCCAATACATCTAATATCGCGAGCGGAGAAAGGGGTGTTAATTCCATACCACAGTACTCTAACTTACAATTCCAATTCCAATCCCAATTACAATCCTAATTCCTCTCACACAAACATCACCGGCACAACTCAATCACCCAAGCCGCCGCAAAAGAAAACCCTAAACCCTAACCACCCCCCTTCCCCCTGCATCAACGCCATGCACGCACGCCCCCCTCCTATAATTCCTCCGCCGGATAAACCCCCGAGGCGGCTCCTCCAGCGCACGTGGGCCGGGAGATTAGGAGGGATCATCCCGTCCGCCACCCCCGCTGTTTTGGTGATGGTAGGTAGAGTACTGTGGTTAGAGTGCTGTAGTTAGAGTGCTGTAGAGTGCTGTAGTTAGAGTGCTGTAGAGTGCTGTAGAGTAATATATTCTGTTGCAGTGTGGTGTGAACTAGAGTTTGAGGGTATAGTGCCGGTCGGCGGGATGGAAGGGGAGGGGGCTTCGAGAAGGTTCGGGGGGGGTATGGGTGTTTATTTTACTTTGGAATGGTGGTGTGGTGGTGTGGTGGCTGGGAATCTGGGGAAATGGGGAGAGGTGGTAGGTAGAGTGTCTGCTCTCTAGGAGGCGATGGATAGGGCGACGAGGAGATCCCTTGGGGAAGCAGAAGGGTGATGTGATATGAGATATACGATGCTATCAACTTCCCAAACATACACATACCACAAACACAAACAACTCACGCCCCCAATACCACAAGAGTAACACAGCATCACCCACAGTCCCGACGGCACCGCCTCGAGCTCCCCGCGCCACAACATGTGCCTGTGCATGTGCATCACCCCTCCTACAGCACCGCGAGTCCTCTAGCCTCTAGCAGCATACGGGCCGGGAATCTCGTCTCGTCATATCAGGGGGAGGTAATCTATTTGAATTGACTTTTGTGCGGGGAAGCAAGGGGGTTGTACTCTGCAGCGTCCGGGCAAGAGGTTACTGTCACATACCACATACCGCATACTATACAGCGCATTCTCGAGTACAGTATGTATGCTCCACAATCTCTCTCCTCTCGGCATCTTGAGGAATGCGGGTAGATAGACTGAGTTAAAGGGGAGGGGGTAATCTATGTCGGTCGAGTTAATCAATCCCCATCGCGCCGCCATCCCTTCGCTGCCGCACCAGAGCAGAGAGAGTGCGTTACCCCAGACTCTGCGCTCTTTTTCTATGCAAGAGGGAGGTGATGCTGTGGTGGTGCGGGATATAGATTGCCCAGCCACCCCGCATTCTGTGAGAGAGTGGAGATGCGCTACTAGACTCGGACCGTACAAGCACCGACCGATCCCCCTTGCGCTCCCCTGCTGGTGCTGGCTGGTGGTGCCTCCTTGAATTGAGGCCCGTAGAGCCGCCGAGTTGAGGTGTTAGTTAGGTTAACGGCGCCGTTGGTTTAATTCGAGCGAGGAGGAGGGAGAGTAGGGCCGGGATGGAGGAATGGGGGAGTGCGACGATGCGTGTCTGACCCCGTACTCCCGATGCGGGAGGTTGAGTGAGGGAAGGGATGCTTATTGATTGTGCATGTAGAGTACAGTATGTGGAGTAAGGGGATAGAGTGTTACTGTACCAAGAACAGCACTCCTGTGTAGGCTGTGTGTACACAGTCAGAACTGCTGCACAGTAAGAAACGGGTCAATTGGAGGCAGCGCCAACGCACCCTACTGGGAAAGTTTCGAAGCTGAAGGCGATCGTGTGTCTGAGCAAGGCAGAGTTGCGTGGTAACCCTAGAGCAGTCAATGGTGGTAATATGGTAATCTAGTCTTGGTAGTAGTAGTAGCTATTTCCGAACTCCAGCTCGTGTGAGGCGTGTGAGGATCGACGGGCTGAGAGCGAGAGAGAGTACGAGTAGGAAGGACGCTATTCGCACTATTCGCACCTTCTATTCATAGCCATGGCAGTGTTACGACGATCTTTCCCCACTACAGTCGTTCGCCATTGTCCACAAATCGACCGCCATCGACCACTAACCACCACTATCGCCCCTCTGGACCTTCCTGCCCTGGTGGGTGCTGGTACAGTGGTGGGTCGGGGTCAGATAAGGGGGGAGTGCTGAGATGTACGCTGTTGTTGTGGTGCTGTGCTCAGATGTGCGGTGGTGTGAAGTGGTGTCGTATACTGACGAATTAGCAGGGAATACGCTGAAACTGCACGGTAAGCAAGCTGAGACGGGGTTCACTTAGATGGTCCGGATGTTCCAGATGGTGCGGGTACACTACCACTATACTACCACTATACTACCACTACAACACCACTCTAACACCACCCACGACAATCTACCCTCCCCCCTCATTGGCCCATCATGTCTCGCTTAGGTTCCACTCCAGCCCACGGCCCCCTTGTCGCCCCCCGTACTCCCCCTGGGCTTGCTTCTTACACGGAGGTACGTACTCATTCGTACTCCTCCCACTCGAACCCATCGAACTCTACGGAAACCAACTTGGGACATGTGTCCTCAAGTCCATAAAGGACACCGTTTCCCCTCCAAAGTCGTCGTCCTCTCTTGCCTCAATTCATCCCAATTCACACACACAACCCCCAATCCACCCCCCTTCTTGCTCTCTCACCCTATCATTCATCTCGTTGCCTCTGGGGGATCCACTAATAACTCGAACTGACTCACGAACTTGATATTTCACACTGTGGGAGCCTGGCAGGCAGTATGTTAATGCTCGCTTACTTCTATTGAACCATATTCCTACATCAAATCATCACCATCGACATCGATTGATCGACATCTCAATAGAAGATATCGACACTACCAAACAAAACATCAACGCTTTCATATCAGAGACAGCAGCAATAACATACTGCCGGGCCTATATCCAAAGTCCCTACCATGTCTCCCAGCATCAAGTTCGAGCTCTCCCCTGCGGAGTCGCTGATCGAGCAGTTCGAGGGCTCCTCCCCGAATGAATCCTACCCATCGCTCTTCGATGGCATGAACCCATCCGAGATCGACGGCTCAGAGTACGACTACGCCGACTACGAGCGCTTCGAGTCCCAGACCGACAACGATAGCGTCACAGCTGCCACCAACGGGGGCGACCAGACACAGCCAGAGAAGAAGGTCGTCAAGAAGCGCAAGTCGTGGGGCCAACAACTCCCGGAGCCAAAGACAAACCTCCCTCCAAGGTAATACCATTCACTGCTCCCACCCCCATAACCCATCTAACAATCGCAGGAAACGTGCCAAGACAGAAGACGAAAAGGAGCAACGCCGCGTCGAGCGCGTCCTCCGTAACCGCCGCGCCGCACAATCATCACGCGAGCGCAAGCGTCAAGAAGTCGAGGCTCTCGAGTCGGAGAAGGTGGCCATCGAGCGCCGAAACCGCGACCTCGAGCTCCGCCTAGCGGAAGCCGAGGCGCGGAACCTGGCGCTTGAGCAGCAACTCCTCCGTCTCTCCTCGACATCACCTTATCTCTCTTCTCCCTCCCAAAAGGCCGTGGATGCGTCATCATCACCCCAGGTCACATTCTCGCAGCCACTCTTCCCCTCCGGCGACTCCGCGCCATTCACCAACCAACAACCCCAGACCGTCAACCCCGCCTCCCTCTCCCCTTCCATCCGCCCCGTCTCCTCCACAGGAGCCGAGTCGTCTAACGCCCGCGCCCCCGACGTGACACAACACTCTGCCGCGGTGTTGTGGGACCTGCAGTGTCCGTCGGCGGCGCATCGGCCCTGGACGCCCCTCGCGCTCTTGCCAACCCTGATCTCTCTCACTACTACTCTTATGCTCCCTCCTCGCCCTCGCAGTCCTCGCTCTTCGACGACATCCTCCCCGTCGCCGACAGCTTCGCTCTGGACCTCGCTCATCTCGACCCTTCTCAAGCCCACTCCTCGCTCGGCAACCTCAACAACAGCCACAACGGCAACAACAACGGCAACGCCGACATGTTCCCCGACTTCCACCTCGACGACTTCCTCGTCGCCCACCACGACGCCTTCGACAACTCGCCCTCGTTCTTCCCTGAGGAGTGCGCACCTGCGACGACTGCTGGCCTGCAGCCCCCATTTGGCGCGTCCACTGATGGATGCGACGATGGGCGCAATGCGGTCACTGTCTGAGCGGCGTCTGGCTCCCCGGGTTAGTACTGACGGTGTAGTTGAAGAGGGCCCGTCGATGGAGGCGCTGGCGGGGTTGTTGTGGGCCACGCGCTGTTATGCGCGGGATGGCGGGAAAGCCAGACCGCGCAGGCGGAGATCGTCGTCGGTACGTGATGTTGAGGCGCGCGTGGGCGGGTCGAGTCGGGTTGCGTTATAGGCTGTGCCCTCGCTGTTTTTTATTGAGGACGGAGTGGGAGAGTGAAATGAGAAGAATGATTACGAGTTTCCTAAAGGGTTTTTTTTGGGGGGGCGGGATTGGGATTGGGAAGGGATTACGGTGCATCATGGAGCGATGGGGGTGGCTGGATATGCCATCCTTTACTTTGATTATTGGGACTTTTTTAACGGGGGTGGATGGATGTACTCGTATCGATATGTGTACGTGTAGTAGCTAGCACTCAAACTATTCTGAGGAATAGATTGGGGATGAAAAGGGGAATAAAAATGCGAGAGCAATTTCTACCTTACTTTTACCTTACCTTGGATTGTTGTGTCTGTTTTTGTGATGTTATGTGTGTGATATGTCATGATATGATGGATGACCTATGTTTTGTTGTTTTCCCTGTTGTTGTCCCGGCCCCCGTCACCCACATATCATATCATGCACACCACAGCGAGGCGAGCTCCATTGTCTCCGTCGTCCGGGGAGCCGGCATCTCCACATCCCTCAGCCCTCAGTTCAGCTCAGCCCTCAGTTCAGCTCAGCCCTATCCTATCCCATAGTCTACAGTAATCTCAGCCTAGTCTCGGAGATCGCTGTCTCACTTGGTTTGGCTCCACTCCATCTCCTCGGCAGCTTGTTTCCGATCTCCGATCTCAGATCTCAGATCTCAGATCTCGGGATCGTTGGGAATAGGATGTGCTGGTGGGGGGGTCTTAGATCTCGGGTTGGAGGTCTCAGCCGGCTTGTGGGATGGATTTGCCATGACAACGCCGGGG